>APFE030494286.1:24057-92583 GCA_000404065.3 Pinus taeda | reverse complement strand
AGGTTGAATTCTAAGGTGTTGATCTATCTTTTCTTGAGCTGGTTTCATAACAATCTTAGGGGTGCCTTCAGTTTCCAAAGATGTCTTCACCATTCAACCAGTAGAAGAGGCCGCCTTGGTGCTGCCAAAGTCAAATAACCTTCCTTAGGGGAGTATCTACAATTTTTAGATAGAGCCCAAATAATTTCATCATCCCCTTCCAATATTCGGATGTGGGCGTCTATAAGGGCTCGAGTGAACTCCCCCAATTGTTGTGACCAAATAGGAGGAATATTTAAATGCTCTGCAGATTTCCAAGCTTGATGAAGGAAAGTGGAATTTTCCAGGTCAGTAATCTGAGAAATATAAGTGAAATTCTGTTGTTGGAGACACAGAATGAGGTCCCTGGGTAATCTGTGCATGTCCCCACAACCCACCCAAGGATCAAGACCAATTCGGACTGTGTTGCCAGATCGGATCCTCCAGGTGATACCTTCCTTGATCGGGCTTAAAGCTTTAAGTACCGCCTTCCAAATAATTGAGACCCATGAGGTACTTTGATGAGCTCTCCTAATCCAGTCCATGATGTGTAGGGGAGCTATGTATTTTGCATATGAAACCCTCGTCCATAGATTGTCTGCTGCAACTAATTTCCAGCCAAGTTTTGCAACAAGAGCTAAAGAGAAATCTTCAAGTTTTTTCATGCCCCACCTGCCCCATTTTTTTGAAAGATTTAGAGCCTCCCATCTGACCCAAGCAAAGATCCTTCCTTGTTTGTTCCCTTACCAAAGAAACCTGCAGCAGATGGCTTGTATTCTGTTGAGGATGCCCCTAGGAATCCAAGCCAAGGACATCTAATATACCGGGATGGCCTCCAGGATGCTTTTGATGAGAGTGAGTCTTCCATGCTGCGAAAGATATTTGAGGTACCATGTGCTAAGTCTTTTCTCCAATTTGGCGATGAGCCAAGTCCAGTCAGCTATTTTATAGCCTAGGGGCTTCAACTTGTAGCCTAGATATTTAAGGCTTTCTGCTAATTGCAGTTGGGAGAAATGGAAGTGCTTTAGGGAAAAGAATATCTCATGCGGAGTGCACTCAGCAGTTGTCAATATAGACTTGCTGTCATTTACAATCATACCTGTAGCCACTTGAAAGAGGGTGAAAGTTGCCTTGATGATGCTATTGTCCCCAATACTACCATTGATAAAGACCAGAATGTCATCAATAAACAGAAGGTGTGTTAGGGTGCAGCCTTCTGTAATCTTTATGCCTTTTAGTCTGCCCCTGTGATGCTCACCTTTAATGAGCTTGTTGAGACCTTCCATAATGAGCAGGAAGAGTAATGGCGAAAGAGGACATCCCTGTCTCAGCCCCCTTCCGGAGGTAAAGAAGGGAGAAGCACTTCCGTTCACCAAGACACTGAAGGGGATATTAGAGATGCAGCTCATGATCCATTTAATAAATAAATACAGGAATCCCAGGCGAGTTAACAACATTCTAATATAAAGCCAATTCACTCTGTCAAAAGCTTTAGATAAATCAACTTTCAAAATCATACCTTTGCCCTACCTTGAGTGTAGTGTATGGATTACCTCTTGGGCAGTGCCAATAGCTTCATGGATCTGTCTGTCTTGTAGGAAAGTAAATTGTTTTGGCGAGATGTGGTTAGAGAGGATGGGTTTCATCCTGTTGGCAATAATCTTGGCTATAACCTTATATATGCAGTTACAGAGTGATATGGGGCGAAAATCCTCAAAGGTATCCGGGTTGTCCTTCTTAGGAATGAGTGCAAGGAATGTAGAAGTAATAGAGTTTTCAAGAAATCCTTTGCATCTCGAAACCTCTATTATCCAGAGTAGATCTTCCCCAATGATGTCGAAAAAAGCCAAATATAATTCCACCGACCAACCATCAGGCCTTGGACTTTTGTCCTTTTTGAACCATTTTAAGGTGTGTTCCAACTCCTCTAGAGTAACTGCCTTAGTTAAATCTTTCTCTTCCCCGGGATCCACATATCTGGGGAAGAGTTGTGCCACCCTAATGATTTCTGCAAGATTAATATCCTGGGGGGCTTGGTAAGCTTTCTTGAAATGTGTAGAGGCCAGATCAGCAAGTTGAGGAAAGGTATTTAATGCCTGCCCCTGATCATTCTAAAGCTACCATATGGTGTTGATTGCCTTTCTTCCATTGGCAAATTTATGGTAGAATTTGGTGTTTTCATCTCCTTCAATCATCCAGATGGCTCTACTCCTTAGGCGCCATGATTCCTCCTTTTCCTTAAGTATTTTTTCTCCCTCTGCATAATGAGAAACCATCCTGTTCTTGTGATCCTCTGAGGAGTAGATGCCTCCTAGTTTGTTCTCAAAAGTGGCAATTTCAACTTCAATATTACAGAGAGTTTGTTCCTCGTGTTCTTTTATTATGGGCCCAAAGCTTGGACATCTTCTTAAGGGTTGTAAGGTTGCGAATAAATCTTCTGGTGTTGTCTTCTCTTCCTCCAGTGGGGTTTGCTCTCCAGAAATCAGAGATCATTTTTTTTATAAGAGTCATCCTTGAGCCAGACAGAGCAGAACTTAAAAGGACCTTTAGGTTTTGCTCGCCCCCTTACAATTTCCAAGTAATTGGGGAGGTGGTCAGATATCCCCCCAGTACCCACCCAGTGTCTGATTTGTAATCCCAAGTCCAAGATCTTTTCTTTGATGAGGTAACGGTCAAGTCTGCGGGCCAGACTGTCATCCCTCGTCCTGTTGTTCCTCCAAGTAGCTTGTGGCTTGGCCAAGGGGATATCAATTAGATGGTGGGCTTCTAGCTCAGACAAAAAGTAATCCGAGAGAGAGTCTCTCTGAGCCCTGTGACCCCAGGATTCAGCATGTCCAATGGAGAAGTTTAGGTCACCACCTAGGATCGGGTGGTCGGTCATCAGAGAATCAGAGCTTAGGAGGTTCTGCCAAAATACAGGTCTGTTTTGGCATGAGCCATATACATTTAAGATTTGGAAATGGATCCCCAGTTCAGCCGAACTGATGTCTGCACCAAGGTGACCCATCCCACCCCAGCAATTATGTAATTTGATGGTGTGGGAGTTGTAGCTTAATGCAAGTCCACCCGACCTCCCATGGGCATCCAAACCAAAAAATATCCATCCAGGGAGCATATTTTGAAGGGACTGCACAATATCAAGTATTGGTCCCAGAGTTTCTTGCAGAAAGATAATATCCAACGGTTCATTTTTTAACAGTCTACGAAGGGCTAGTTTCTTGTCCGGCCTAGCCAGTCCTCTACAGTTGTAGGAGAAGATCTTCATGGAGGGGGAGGATGTGAACCTCTTGGTCTAAGCATCCCTGGAATGGTGGTTTGTACCCCTGAGGCAATTTCATCTTCAGCAGTGTCTTGGGCCTTTGAAAGAAAAGAGGGTCGACCCCTCAGATTTTTTGGGGGAGGGGGGGGGGAGTGAAGGATATCAAGTCCAATATGATCCTGGGCTTGTCTTTTTTATTGTGAGCGGGTCATGTATCTCCCAGAAGGGGGGGCTAGAATGGAAGGAGTAGAGGACAGGGTGGGATGAGAAGGATTATGGGTGGATGTAGGGGAGAAAATGGGGATGGAGGCTAAAGCGCAGGTGAGAGGTGTAGTTTCAAGGGGGGGTGCACACAAATGCTGATCAATGTGGTCATTTGATGGGTTAAACACATGCAGTGAAGAGAAAGTGCTAGATAAATGATAATCTATATGAGAAGAACTGCAAGTGGGGAAGGGAATGGATGGATTCATACCCGAAGAGGGCAGGCCCTCAGATGGCGACTGTGGACGAGACTGAGAAGGCTGCGAATGATTCGGTGGCCGCCCACGCTTCTTCGACTGTGGAGGAGCCACTTCCCTTCCTGCTGGAATTTTCTATTGTTTGTTCAGAATCTCAGCTGTGTCCGGGTCCGATGTAGCCATGGGTACCTGTCTCTTGGGCAGTGCTTCCTAATAAGTATGTTGCTGGGAGGCCTCCTCTTGTTCAGTAGTCTGATTTTTCTTCTTATTCAGGAGAGGGAAATCCTTAAAAAGGTGCCCAACCTTATGGCATCAGCGGCATCTAAAGGGGACGCCCTCATAATCCAACAATTGCCTTCTGGTGTGGTTCCTCCAGTGGATATTGATGAACTCCAACAAGCCCTCAGACAGGTCCAAATGAACCAATATCCTCGCGTAAGATAACTGCCCTGAAGTCTGATAGGAATTATCAAAGGTAAGATAGATACCTAGTGCATTGTTGATGAGTCTGAATACATCCTCAGTCCAAAAGTGCAAAGGAAGGCCGAGCAACCGAACCCAAATCGGCCCTGCATCCACCCTTTCCCTTGTTGGGTCGAAAAGGGGAGTCTAACGACGGAGGAGAACCGGGGCTAGGTCTAAGTGCCAAACCGTAGATAGTACCTAGTTGGTGTTCCAGGCTGCTAAAGTGAAGTGTGAACCATCCTTTTTCAAGGGTCTAAACCTTCGGTATTTCCTTGGGATTATCTCCCCATACATTTGATACCCATTACTGAAGCTTGGCTACACTGTAGTGTCGACCACGCACCCGGCTGACCAAAACCTTTGTAGCGATATCCATGGCGTCTAACAGTTTGATGTCTTCAGCTATATTGATAGGCGCAGCGCAGGCACGAAGGTTTGGGCCCCGTTTCTTTCTCGACTGCCCAGGGACCCCAGTGTTCGTCGCCTCCCATGATGAACTAGGGAGCAAAGGGTCCAGAGAAATCCTAGGGTTTTCTGTCGCCTCCTACGGGATGGTACCGAAAATTCCAGAGATGGGTCTGATGCTTGTAAAATGTCCCTGTGCCGGTGCCAAGGAGGACCTCGTTGCAGTATGTCTCGAAACCACCGTCTTCGAACCACGAGGGGGGTCAAGAGAAATGTGACCTGTCACCGCTGAAGGAGTCAGAATGTTTTTGGGAGTTAGAGTTTGATTAATAGGTTTGAGCGACGACTCAATGTGAGCTTGCGAACACGGTAAGCTAGACTGTGAGATGAGAGCAGGGGGAGAGGCCGCAGCTTCAGGAACAGTTACCAACGAGATGAGCGGTTTAGTGAACGGAGGGAGGGCTTCGACCTCATTAGTCAAATCAGTCATGAAAGGGAAGAGACCGACAACCATGGTTTTAGTGGGGGACCATGAGGGCACTTCCTCCAAAGGGTCCAAGAATTCTCCCATGTCATCTATGATTGTTGGGGGAAGTTATGACAGCTGCCAGACGAGGACATCAAACCGACAGTCCACTGTAGAAAAAACGCCTGGGGGTTCAGCAAAACCAGGGTGGGAGAGGGAAACCGTAGGTAGTTTGAGGCAATCACAAGTAAACCACGACAGGAATCAGCTGGTTATGGCCTGGTGAAGGAGCGGCCATGTTAACCGCCGGAGGTCACGACATCGAAACCCTTAGACACTTCACATCGTAAACCCTCTTCGCGCCATTGTGCAGCTCCAACCAATCATTTTGTAACTTTTATTTAAGTGTTTGATAAGTTTCCTCACTTATGAAACTATATAAATTATATTTATTCATCTCCATTATATAAAATTATAATTATATAAATTATATTTGAAATTAATATTTTTAGCATCATTATGGTTTATTATGGTGTTTAAAATATATTTTTGAAAAAAAAATAGGTTCACACTTTGGTAAACCTGTGACATGTTCAACCATTCCAAATGACCAAATTTTCAATTTTTTACCCAATTTTAAACAAAATGGACAACAACATCTACCAAAAAAAATTTACGAATTTTTAAAAATTTTAACTTAATCATAAACAAAATGCACAACAGTGTCTACCAAAAAAAACAACAAAACAGTTGCCGCGGGACATTATTGCCAAGACTAACTTGCATGAAAAAATGATGCCAAGACTAACTTGCATGAAAAAATACACATGTTCGCACATAAACGGGTGGCCTTCCACCCGAAAAAACCATTGCTCATTGAAAATTTAGAGTTGTCATTGGCGCGAGCAGCGTCATGGAAGTGAATCCAATTACAACCACCTTCAAAGCTTTGGGAAGAAAATGAAAATGGTTTGGTTTGTTGGGACATTGTTTCATCACCTTCAACTACGATTCCTTGCAACAAGTATTAGTATTCAAAGACAATGCAATGCCACCATTCGTCCTGCGTACGCCCACCATCTCACAGCTCTCTGTTACGAGGGACGTTTGAAGGAGGCTCTGCAAATTTTATGTATTACAGACAATCATGTTCACAACTCTCACACCTATGTGTGTCTCTTACAGGGCTGCATTAAGAGAAAAGCCTTACCAGAGGCCAAATTAGTTCATGCGCACATCAATCAGACGGGATTCATGGTAGACACAGTTGTAGGCAACACTCTTGTGAATGTGTATGTCAAGTGTGGGAATTTGGTGGACGCTTGCAGAGTTTTCGATCAAATAACTGAGCGAAATGTGTGTTCCTGGACTGTTATGATTGCAGGTTATGCAAGGCATGGAGTTTATCCCGAGGAGGCATTGACACTCTTTCACCAAATGCAGAAAGCAGGAGTCCAACCCAATCAGTTCACTTTTGCCTCTGTCATTCCGGCGTGTGCCAATTTGGCATACCTCGCACAGGGTGTGGAGATCCACCAACAAATAATAAGATGTGGATATGAGTCCAACGCCTTTGTGATGAGTGCCCTGGTAAATATGTATGCAAAATGTGGGTTTATAGAGAAGGCACGTGAAGTGTTCGACAAAATGCACCAACGAGATATTGTCTCCTGGACAGCAATGGTTGCAGGGTATGCGCAGAATGGGCTTGTTAATGAGTCCCTTGGACTATTTAACAAAATGCCTGAGAAAAACGTAGTCTCATGGAATTCAATGGTTGCAGGTTTTGCAGATAATGGCTTTGTGGACCAGGCCTTGAAACTGTTCAACGAAATGCCGCAGCGAGATGGGGTTTCATGGAATGCGATTATTACAGGATTTGCACGCAATGGTCATGTCGATGAAGCCCTGAAGCTCTTTCAGAAAATGCCAGAGACAAGCGTCATCGCGTGTAATGCGATGATTGCAGGGTTTTTGCAGAATGGGCTTGTTGATGAAGCCTCAAAACTCTTCAAAGAGATGCGTCAACGTGAGATAGCCTCATGGAACTTGATGATTGCTGGATTGGGACAGAATGGGCTTGTTGATGAAGCACGGAAACTGTTTACGGAGATGCCTCAACGAGATGTGGTCTCATGGAATGCGATGATTACATCGTTAGCACAGAACGGGCTTATTGGTGAATCCTTGATACTTTTCAACAAAATGCCTCAACGAGATGTGGTTTCATGGAATGCTATGGTTGGAGGCTATACACATACTGGGCATATTGAGCAGGCCCTGAAGTTGTTTAATGAAATGCCTCAACGAGATGTGGTCTCATGGAATACAATGATTGCTGGATTTGTGCAAACTGGGCAATGCGAGGAGGCTCTGCATCTTTTTCAGCAAATGCAATTGGTAGATGTGAAACCAAACTCAAAAACCTTCACCATTATCCTCCCAGCATGTGCGGATCTGGCAGCTCTGGAACAGGGTATGGAGGTATATGAAAAAATAATCAGGAGCGGATATCAGTCGGATGTCCTTTTGTTGAATGCTCTGATAGACATGTTTGCAAAATGTGGGAGCATAAATGTGGCACGTGGGTTATTTGACAAAATGCTTAAACGAGATGCTGTCTCCTGGACAACGATAATCGGGGCATATGCCATACATGGCTATGGAAATGAAGCCCTCACACTATTTGAAGAGATGAAGCAGTCTGGCGTGAGCCCAGACCGTGTTACCTTATTAAATGTTTTGTTTGCATGTAGCCATACGGGCCTAGTAGATGAAGGCTACAAATACTTTAATTCTATGAGTTCACATTATCACATTACACCTTCAATGGAGCACTATAGATGCATGGTTGACCTTCTTGGGCGTGCTGGGCATCTGCAGGAAGCTCAAGACTTTATCAATAAAATGCCCATCAAAGCTGATGCTATTCTGTGGATTTCCTTGCTTGGTGCTTGTCGAGCGTATACCAATGTAGAGCTAGGAGAAAGTGTGTCAGAACGTATTTTTGAGATGGACCCTGGAAATGTTGCACCTTATGTGCTTCTCTCAAATATCTATGCTGCAGTAGGTAGGTGGGGTAATATTGAAAATTTACAGAAGGTAATGAAAAACAGATCAGTAAAAAGGACTCCAGGATGCAGCTGGCTTCAGGTCGATAAAAAAACGCATGCTTTCCTAGTAGGGGGTAGCTAATACGAACAAACACAGCAATTTTGTGGGAAGTTGGAGAGCTTGTCTTGGGGGAATAGATAGAGCAAATATTTTTCCAATACAATTTGGGATCAGACTGAGGTGAGAAGCCAGACTCTATTGTATTGTTACAGTTAACGCAATATTGGGAGGAGCTATTTGGTAATCAATGTTGGAGTTAGCAATCCACAATTTTAGACACAACTGTTAAAGGGGGTTCACCATCAAGCGGTATATAGCTCATTGGTGGAGCAGCCCATTGGCCATGAGCAGGTGCCGTGTTCAATTCCATTCCTATTCAACTTTTAATGATTATTCTTGATCCAAATCGCAGGACGTCTCAAGGGGTCAAATGGGATAGGGAAGGTAGGGTTTCTCTACAAAAAATTCAGGCCAGGAATTGATTAAATGGGATAGGGGAGGTAGGGTTCCTCTACAAAAAATTCAGGCCAGGAATTGATTAAATGGGATAGGGGAGGTAGGGTTCCTCTACAAAAAATTCAGGCCAGGAATTGATTATTGTTATCATCTGGTTCAACCATCTATGGAGTTTTAGGGATCAAAGTTTGGATACCTGGGGGAGGTAGGGTTCCTCCACAAAAAAAAAAACAGACTAGGAATTGATTATTGTTATTATCTGGTTCAATCATCTATAGAGTTCTAGGGATCAAAGTTTGGATCTGAACCTGCAAGTACATTGCAGATCTAACAACAGCTTGGATCTGACCATGCAAGTGCATGGCAGATTTAACCAGCTTTTAACGATCATTCTTGGGTATTGATTATTGTTATCATCTGGTTCAACCATCTATGGAGATTTAGGGATCAAAGTTTGGATCTGAACCTGGGGGAGGTAGGATTCCTCCACAAAAAAAACAGACTAGGAATTGATTATTGTTATTATCTGGTTCAACCATCTCTGGAGTTTTAGGGATCAAAGTTTGGATCTGAACCTGCAAGTACATTGCAGATCTATCAACAGCTTGGATCTGACCATGCAAGTGCATGGCAGATTTAACCAGTTCTTAACGATCATTCTTGAGTGTATTGCCCTACAACTAGAGATCAACTAGAGATTACAGTTCTGCTCCGAAAATGAATGAAGACAGCTATTGAACTGGCTGAACGGGAATATGTAGAAGGTATTCAGATCCAAATTGCAGGACGTCTCATGGGAAAGGAAATTGCCTGGTCAAATGGGATGGGAGGTAGGGTTCCCCTACAACAATTCAGGCTAGGAATTTGATTATTGTTATTATCTGGTTTCAACCATCTATGGAGTTTTAGGGATCAGAGTTTGGATCTGAACCTGCAAGTGCATGACAGATCAGCTAGGCTGGTTTTGTTTAGCAATCCCAAAAAAACAGGTGCTGAGAATGGAACTTGGGAAGTGCAGTTGATAGCAACACTTTACCTCGTTTGTGTCCACAAATTGAAATATTTCAAGTCTTATCTCAGGCTTAGGTGAGAAACATCAATGGGAGCAGCAATATTATACGTTGCAGATAGATGTTGATGATATTAATGGGGTATATGATGTTCAGAAGACACGAGGAGGGATATTGACATCAATTTGTTACGTTTGTCACCGGAAAAAGCCTTGAAATGGTAGGTAATTTGCTTATTTTTATAGTGTTTCGTGGCATCTTGCCTATTCTATGTTGGTCACAATTGTATGCTAGAATTCTGTTAGCCAGATAGATTCTGTTACAGAGAATTATAGATATCTTGAGAAGATGTTATGGTTAAGATGTTTGGTGTTTTCGTATTTTATGATCGATGACTATTTATAATTGATATTTACTTCTAAATTTAGTGAGAAATGAGAGTTGAAATAGCTGAAATAGCTAAAGGCATGTCCTTGTTGATCTTAGTTTGGGGAATTTCCAAGGAAGAAATTTCCATCGCCATTTGGCTGATTCCAAGATGTGAATATAATCAGTTAAGAAATTATGCCTATGGGGATAGCCAAAGGAAGTCTGATCTATGAATGGGAAGAAAAAGAACACTTGTTATTGGAACTCTTTGTATGAAAGAAACCTCAAATTTTTTGAAATGAGTGTTTTGTCTAGGCACAATAAACACTCTAAACACTCTCCCAATGCACCCTTATTGAGTCCCCTCCACACCTGTCGGAATAATATCTTAGAACTCTAGCATACAAAGTCTAGGTGCTAGGATGGAGTCTCCTAAACATAAATGTTCACTTTCCTTTATCAACTTGTTCTTACCTACTTGGTTTATGAACTTTGCCATATAATTTATGAGTGATGACTCTTCATGATAGAAAAATTAAAACACTAAGTTAATTGTTTATGATTTTGAAAGTTTATATCAAATAGTGTTATCCCTATTAATAGAACTTTATCTGACTATACCAAATTTTTGAAAGGCACTTCTTCCATTAAAGATTTTGATCCAGTGATAAATATATTGTGACTTGCCCAATCATGTTTTACATGTATGGTTCACTACTCTGATGAGTTCTCTAGAATCTCAAATTTAATAATTTAAGAAGAAAACCTATCATTTGTTGTGTTTTGATGTCGATTAGTGTTTGGAACATTTGTATTTACTAATCATGAAAGGAAATAAGCATTGACAATCTGATTGCCCAAAAGTGATTTGATTACCCAAAATCTCTTGACGACATTTACTGTTTTTTTACATGGTGGGAAAACCTATCATAACTCAGTTGCCAAACCAGCAGTGAGGACAATCATCATTGGTTGCTATCTGCGAATGGAGGTTGACTCATCACCATTATTCAAGGAAAACCATGCCACCTGGAATAACCCGTTGGTGGTCCGTAAGGGGGGTAGGCTATCACTCCCTCCAGATGCCTCTGGGTATTAGGCCGTTAACCTGTTTCTTTACATTCAAGGAAGATGAGCTCTTAGCCAAGCAAAAGCAATTTTAGGGCATATTCTAGGCCCAAACGACATTTACTATCATTCAGGGCAACCATTGAACTTGTCTCCGGTCATTAATTTATACTAATTTCTATTTCTCCTTCTTTCAATTTCTTTTACAAGTAAATAAACATATTTTAGAGATGTAAGGGCACCTCCAATTAAAATTCCTTATACCAACTAGACCTAAGAAAATAATACCCATATTTTTTTATTAGAAAATCAAAAAGGCAGAAATATTTCTTATTCTTGATAATTACTTGTGATGTTCTTGATTTGTTATTACGTTTCTTTATATCTTCTTTCTTTTAGTTCATCAAGCAATTACCAAAGCAATAACACATAAAACAATGGACACTAGATGTAGGCACTATGCTGGGAAAAAAAACCCCTCGAGGGGAAAACCCAGTGAATAATTCTTCCTTCAATAGTTTTCTAGAGATATTCCAAGACTCTTGGCCTTGACACAAACTTCCCTCCACACCAAGTCAGCCTTCTTCCTTACTTGCAGATGATCCTTCTTGACCTAGCAACAGTAGCAACATCGACAACACTTTATTCGACCCAACAATTTCGATCTTGCCTTAGAGACTTCGATCTTCACTAAAAGACTTTGATCTTCATTTAGAACCTTCGATCTTGGCCCAATACAGCTTCTCAAGGTGACAACATCACACGAAAACTGGCTACGATATCAACTCAGCAATTGGTTATGACATCACACGACAAATGGCTACGGCATCAATAAGAGAACTTCGATCTTCCAAAGTAGGGCACGAGAGAGAGAGAGATAGTTGCACCAAAGATTCAATTTTCCCTTTTCCCTTCTCCTAGACCAAACTCTCACTTCCTTCTTCTATTTTGCACTTATTCCGGCTTCAAAAGAGATCGAACTTGCTTGTGAGAGCGAGTGCTTCAAATGGAATTCGAATGCCTTTATTTATAGTACTTTGGTGAGGTCGAATAGCCTCCTTTGAGGCCGACTTGATCATCTTAAGGCCAACTTGGCATGGAGACAACAAAATTCATATTTGACTCAATACTTAACCTTTTTACATGATTCAAAAGCCCAAGAAGGGTCTCTTTAAAAGTACAATGACTCTACTGACTCAGAATAAATCCTAGAAGTCCTCAATGGGGACTTTGACCTAAAACGTGGTGACCCAAGCATGAAACCCATGCTTTAATAAGTCACAATAATAACAATAATAATTCTTTTCTTTATTCTTTTGACAAGTACATTACAAGATGACTCAAATACATTTAATGAAGATCGAACCTAGTTACATTTTCCAACACTCCCTCTTAACTAGGGAGGTATTCATCATATACAAGTATAAGCAAGATCTCTCATGACCAGGGCAATCTATCTATTGGTCTCTCAACAATTTAGGTATCACAATGCCATGGACTAGATTCCTGACTAGGGCAATCTATCCATTGGTCTCTCAACAATTTAGGCATTGCAATGCCACATACTAGATTCTTGACCAGGGCAATCTATCTGGGTGGGAATAAGATGGACTCAAGCTTTCAACCTTTCTAGGTATCATTAGGCATACTCGCTAACCACCAACCCAAGGATCCAGTTGTGTATCCAAAAACAAAGCTCTTATAATCAACACCACCTTTTTCAACTTCGGGACCTAGACATCAACACAAGGTGCCGGTCAGATGTCCTCCCAGGCAATGCTTCACTCACAAAGCCTCGACACTCCTAGATCCAACATATCAAAGATAACCAATCTCTCCCAATCAAATTGATTGGCAACCAACCTGCTATCAATACCTTCGAGAGATTCACTTGTACAAACACAACCCCAATCAATAATATACTTTCATATGTACATAATCAAATACAAACCTCTAGGGCCTTGATGTTGCTTCTCAACTTTTCATAGTAGGACTATCAACCAAATCTCTGACAAAAGATTCCTCAATCATACACTTTTCTTTCCTACCTCCCATGCAACAACATATCCTCCGAAATTCATTCTTCAATCAAAACCAAGCTATGCCCTCCCTCTCAACCAGGGAGCATCTCTTTATCTAGACTCCGTCTTAATCTTAGGGAGATCTCTTCTATTCAGGCTTCCTCAAGGAGATCAACTTCTTTTTGCCATCGGAGAATCTTTCATGACTTCCAATCATTTTATCAGAGTTATTATCATCCTCATCATGCTTATCGCATCAATGAGCATCTTCACCATATTGAAGATTGTGTACCTACATAACTTAGACAACAAGTACAACCAAATCTATAGAAGCATGAAGTTAGCCATATTAGAATCACGAAAGCATTTCAACTTTATACATATCAGATACCCAAACTTAATTACAAACAAGAGACATATACTCTTCAACATCTTACTAGGGACTTAGTCGTAAACCCTAGACTACTTCATAACAACTTTCATTCCATCTAGGGTTTTAATGTTTCTTTCAAAGGTGTAACATATAAAAAACCCTAGAAATAATTCAAACAAATATAAATCAACAAAGCATCTAACAACTTTCAGAATTCATATGTTAGATTTTCCACTAGGGTTTCATACAAATCCTAGATTTCATACAAGAGAATAAATCAATCACAACTTAGTCATTAACATGACCAACTTCCGCTAGGGTTAGTTGCAAACCCTAGATTTTTCAATCAGAGATTAATCACAACTAAAACTCAGATTTCAACAATCTTACACAAATATCAAATTATTACATTGTCATATAGATTTTTATTTCTACTAAGGTTTGATTCCAAAACCTTAGTATTTCACAAATACTATCATCCTAGAGAAACAAACATTGACCAGGGCTTAGTTCCAAACCCTAGGATCCGTGACTGCTGACAAACATGTCAACTCATACATCTAGGGCTTCATCATCATGTGTCAGTCAAACCCAACTTCACAAATATCAATAAGAGTTAGATACACAACAAACTTGATTAGACTAAGGTTTGACCATGCAAACACACATTCCAAGAAAATCACTTCTAAGACATTATAAGGGTCTTGCTTACACATTCCACCAAACCCTAATCAGTTAGGGTTTCAATGTAGAAACATAGAAAATCCAACATTACCAATATTTCAAAAGATTCGAGACTTTATCATTCAACCCTAACAAGTTACATTTTCCTGATCTTACCAAAATCCCAAACTTGACTTTACCACCAAAACTTCAAATAGTATTTCTCAATGACCCTAAGTAGTTTAGGGTTTCATACATTCACATTAACATACCCTTAGGTTAGGGTTTTCCAGAGAACATGTCTAGGGTTCTATAAAATCAGTTAATAATATGAGTGGGGTGGGTAGATTTATCAAGTGATGAATCACCCAAAACAAGAATCATTATGATTCAATATAGCTAGACATAACAATGTTAGCAATAGATTGTCAAATGAAAAAACATTTGATATAAAGAAATCAATATATTTTAGCTTTAGGCATACCTATGTTTCTTGACAAACCTTATCTTGGGTGGCTTTTTTCCATACTCCTTGAGGATATAGCAGATGTCTTCCTAATCGAGACAATAAAGGGAGAATGGTGATTAATATTTAATATAATCAAAACGAAATGAGTACATGAAACCAAAAACTGAAAGGAAATGAACTTACCTTTGGGAGTTGTTGGGGGCTCCCTCCAAAGTTTGAGGGATACCTATAAACTTATAAAACAAAAGAAGCTATCTTTTCCAAAAGCATGTTAAAACCTATAAATTCTAAACATTAGAAATACAAAATAGAATCTCTAAGAATAGAACCAAAAGACTTAATAGTGTAAGTCCCTTATATCAGATTCTTTGGGTCTCCTTCTTCAACAATGTTAGCATGATCTCTATCTCTCTTATTCTTTGGATTGTCGGGACAATCACTCTTGTAGTGACCCTTCTTATGGCATTGATAACATTCTACCTTGTGTTGAAGAATCTAGGGCATCTGCGTTATTTGTGAAGTACTTTTACTTTTCTTATTACCACTATCTTCTCTTATTATTATCAATGTGTGTTTTTCTTACTTCATCAAATAGTTACCAAAATGCAAGAGACAAGAACACAAGATGTTGGCTATTCGCCAAGGTAAAACCTCTCTCTCCTAGAGAGGAAAACTTTTTTTCAAATTTCTCTTATTAAAACTTCATTTGACAAGTGCCAAACCCTAGACTCTTGACAAGAAGATCCTCCAAGCAGAAGTCAAGCCCTCCTTTGATCACTTCCTTAGCTCTTTTTCCTCCTTCTGGCAACTGATAGCCTTACTGCAACAGTCCTAGATTGTGTGCCATAGAAGGACCTTTCTTCTTTTCTTACTATGCTTGAGATAGAGCCTTTCTTAAACAAGGAGATGACCTTGTTACTACCCTAACCAAGCTCTCTTTTATTCAATGTGATTGTAGATTAGGAATAACCGTAGTATGTCTTCCTTTTCCTTCGCATGTGTGGAGGACGTGCGAAGGATACATTTAAGAATAACAACCTTGAATGCCCTCCTACCTTTGCTTGAGTAGCCCTTACCTTCGCTTTAGTGAGAGGCCTAATTGGCACCTTTTTTCTAGCCCAACCAAGCCTCTTTGTATCACTGCACTAGGAGGTCAGTTATGACAACAGGTTGAGCCTCCTTCTCTTCGCACGTGTGACTGTAACTAGGCCAGAAATATGCCTTGTGAACTCGGTCTTCTATCCCTCCTTTGTTGCAAGAGAGACACCTTCTTTGTCCTTTTCCGTACCCTTTTCTCTTCCTTCTTCCTCGTTGATTTCAGAGGTGACTCGCTGCCTTTTGGTGAGGACGAGTGACCCTATATATAGTGGTCTATCCCTCCTTTTGAGCCGACTTGACTTTGGAGATGCGAATTAGTCCCTTTTATGTGGTTGACATGTGTAGGAGGCTTGTGACTTTGCTTGGAGGTCTTTCTTGGACTCTAATATATAAATATACATGGTGTAACATGCCCTTAAGGGTCTTCAACATTTATTTTGACTCTTTGAATTTCCTATAGCACTTTGACATGTGCTAGATCTATGCAATGAGCAAGAAACTCATTTTTATAATTTACAACAATAATATTTCTTTTCTTTTACAAGTACAAAGATCAAAATTACATTTATGAAGATCGAACCTAGTTACACTTTCTTCAACACTCCCTCTTAACTAGGGAGGTATTCATAAATCATTACAAGGTGTTTGGCCATTTTCAATCTGAAGAATTCACATAAGAGAAATCAGATTGGCAATTTGTCTATTATAGCATCATAGTAACCGACATTGTTTCCACAACAAGGCCTTGACTGACAACTCTATTTCTCAATAGATCATAGTACAATGTTGGCGAGACCAATGACTATAGACACCTTCATCATTGTCTCTCAAGGTACATACCCAACCGGGTGTTCACTGAGTATGACCTTCTAAGACTATTCTTGTCTTGGGTTCCCGCCCTCAAAGAATATCGATCCTCTTGCCTACTCTTATCTTGGATGCCCTACACATCCTCAAAGAGCATAAGATGCTAGATGATTACCCAATCCTCCATTCTTTCTTCCCAAGTGAAGACAAGAATGTTGTGTCTTTCTCTCTCTCTTAACTAGGGAAGATATTCCCATTCATGTGAAGGAATGTACCCAAGCTCCCTTTGACCAGGATCTTGCCCAAGCTCCCTCTTAATTAGGGACTTGTCAGAACTCCCTTTCACCTAGGGACTCTCCTTTCTATCAACAACTTCTTCTTTGTGGGTCCTTCAACTACTTGATCACTTTCTTTCCTTGATGTCATGAAATTCATTCGAGCTTCTTCTTTGTAGGGCATCAACCATCAATCCCTTTGATGTAGCCCAAAGGCTCATTTTCTTTAAGAAGTAGATCAGTCCTCTTTTTCCATGCAAGGAAATTAGTAGCCCAACCAATTTGTTGCTTTCCTTGCAAAAAGACATTTTTATATTTTCAGAAGAGGACATAAAAATACTTACTTTAGAGAGTTGTTGTGAAGAGACCTTGCTGCTTCCTTGAATATTTGATGATTTGATTTCTTAGATCTTGGAGTTCTTCAAGATGCTTCCTTCAAGGTACCTTATGAGAGATTTGCTTGGTGATGAAAACTTCTCACTGTGTAGATATGGAGATCTTCAATGACGAGCTTGGATATGAGGACCTTCCTTTGAAGATGATGAGTCTTTGATGTAAAACCCTTCTTGGATGAACCTTCTTGTAGAGGCCTTTAGATGGAAGGCTTTCTTCTTTATTTGTTCCCAGGCTGGTAGTCCTTCTTGATGGATCTAAGAGAGGAGAATGTAATCCTCCTAGTCTTAGATGGATCTGGAACCCTTGCTTGTAGATCTAATGCTTCAACCTTTGTGTGCCCTTTCTTCTTAATCTTAATGTTTCAATCTTCTATGTTCTCTTGAGATGCCCTTCCTTGATGTGTCACCTTAGCTTTGATACCATGTTGAAGAATCTAGGGTATCTGAGTTATAATGAGATTCTACTATTCAATGATAACAATTTGTGAAGTACTTTTACTTTTCTTATTACCACAATCTTCTCTTATTATTATCAATGTGTGTTTTTCTTACTTCATCAAACAATTACCAAAATGCAACCAAGAACACAAGATGTTGGCTCTTCGCTAGGGCAAAACCTCTCTCTTAGAGAGGAAAATCCATTTTCAAATTTCTGTTATTGAAGCTCCACTTAACAAATGCCAAACCCTAGACCCTTGACAAGAAGATCCTCCAAGCACAAGTCAAGCCCTCCTTTGATCACCTCCTTATCTCTTTGTCCTCCTCCTTCCGACGACTGATAGCCTTACTGCAACATTTGTAGATTGTATGCCATAGAAGGACCTTTCTTCTTTTCTTACTATGCTTGAGATAAAGCCTTTCTTAAACAAGGATATGACCTTGTTACTACCCTAACCGAGCTCTCTTTTCTTCAATGTGATTATAGATTAGGAACAACAATAGTATGTCTTCCTTTTCCTTCGCACGTGTGGAGGATACATTCAAGAATAACAACCTTGAATGCCCTCCTACCTTCGCTTGAGTAGCCCTTACCTTTGCTTGAGTGAGAGGCCTAATTGGCACCCTTTTTCTAGCCCAACCAAGCCTCTTTGAATGAATGCATTAGGAGGTCAGTTATGACAACAGGTTGAGCCTCCTTCTCTTCGCATGTGTGACTATAACTAGGCCAAAAATATGCCTTGTGAACTCGGTCTTCTATCCCTCCTTTGCTGCAAGAGAGACACCTTCTTCATCCTTTTCCGTACCCTTTTCTCTTCCTTCTTCCTCGCCGATTTCAGAGGTGACTTGCTGTCGTTTGGTGAGGACGAGTGACCCTATATATAGTGGTTTGTCCCTCCTTTTGAGCTGACTTGACTTTGGAGATGCGAATTAGTCCTTTTTATGAGGCCAACATGTGTAGGAGGTTTGTGACTTTGCTTGAAGGTATTTCTTGGACTCTAATACATAAATATACATGGTGTAACATGCCCTTAAGGGTCTTCAACATTTATTTTGACTCTTTGACTTTCCTATAGCACTTTGACATGTGCTAGAGCTATGTAATGAGCAAGAAACTAATTTCTATAATTTACAACAATAATATTTCTTTTCTTTTACAAGTACAAAGATCAAAATTACATTTATGAAGATTGAACCTAATTACACTTTCTTCAACACCTTGGACATGTCAACTTTCTTCCTTGGTCCTTTCGATTTCTTTCCTTTGTGTTGAGCAATGTAGACATTTGATACTCCTTCAGGATTGGTGACTAATGAGATCCTTAATTCTTGTTGACTGCAAGTAGTCCATAGTTCTTCAAAAGTGGGAGCTTCCTTACAACTGTTAAGAGTTGCAACAAATGCACCCCAAGTAGGTGGCAATCCTAACAGAGCGGTGATCACGAGTTCTTTATATGGAACAATTTCATCAATGGCCAAAAGATCATCTATGATTCTTGCTATCTTCACAAAGAAGGAGGCCACTGCATCTTCTTTAGTCATCTTTGTGGTCCTTAGTTCATTCTTCAAGCTTGCCACTTGACCAATGTTCTTAATAGTAAATAACTTTGACAATGATTCATACATTTCCTGAGCATGATTGATGTTGGCTATAAATGGGACAAGATTGTCCTTTATTCCTTCTACCATTAGAGTCATGGCCACCAATTCTAATTCTCTCTATTTTACTTTGTCAACATCACTAGAGTAATCTGTAGGCTTATTTACTTTTCCTTTGACCAAGTCTAGAACCTTGTTCTTTTCAAGGATGAGGTCAATCCTCTTCTTCCAGGACTTGTAGTTTGAGGCTCCTTCAAGTTTGTTCTCTCCCTTGATTGTGTTAGACATCTTCTTTGAATATAGTAGTCTCCTTCCCTGAGATAATCCTTTTGAATGGTGTTCCTTGATCAAGTGCTTGAGACTGCCTTTTTCTTCTTTCTTGACCAAAGCTCTGATATCATGTTAGAAAATTAGAAAGACATAAAATTTTTCTTATTCTTGATAATTACTTGTGATGTCCTTGATTTGTTATTACGTTTCGTTATATCTTGTTTCTTTTAGTTCATCAAGCAATAACACAAAAAACAATGGACACCAGTTGTAGGCACTATGCCAGGGAAAAACCCCCCTCAAGGGGAAAACCCAGTCAATAATTCTTCCTTTAATAGTTTTCTGGAGATATTCCAAGACTCTTGACCTTGGCACAAACTTTCCTCCACACCAAGTCAGCCTTCTTCCTTACTTGCAGATGATCCTTCTTGACTAGCAGCAATAGCAGCAACGACAACACTTTCTTCGACCCAATAATTTCGATCTTGCCTTAGAGACTTCGATCTTCACTAAAATATTTCGATCTTGGCCCAATACAACTTCTTGAGGTGACAACATCACATGACAAGTGGCTACGACATCAACTCGGCCACTGGTTATGACATCATACGACAACTGACTACGACATCAATAAGAGAACTTTGATCTTCCAAACTAGGGCATGAGAGAGAGATAGTTGCACCAAAGATTCGATTTTCCCTTTCTCCTTCTCCTAGACCAAACTCACACTTGCTTCTTCTTCTTCTATTTCGCACTTCTTCCGGCTTCAAGAGAGATCGAACTTGCTTGTGAGAGTGAGTGCTTCAAATGGAATTCAAATGCCTTTATTTATAGTCCTTTGGTGACGTTGAATAGCCTCCTTTGAGGTCGACTTGATCATCTTAAGGTGGACTTGGTGTGGAGACAACAAAATTCATATTTGACTCAATACTTAGCCCTTTTACATGATTCAAAAACCCAAGAATGGTCTCTTTAAAAGTATAATACTCTATTGACTCATAAATCCTAGAAGTCCTCAATGGGGACGTTGACCTAAAACATGGTGACCCAAGCATGAAACCCATGTTTTAATAAGTCACAACAATAATAATAATAATAATTTTTTTTTTTTTTTTTTAATTCTTTTGACAAGTACATTACAAGATGACTCAAATACATTTAGTGAAGATCGAACCTAGTTACATTTTCCAACATTTTTTGGATTACATATCAAAATTAGTTGCGAGTTGAATCAAACCTAGTAGTATATGATATTCCATATGATTAAATGGAGATGAATTTTGCAGCGTTAGGAATATTTGCATATGAATATTTAATTAATATATTTTATGCTAGCATAGATCTATTTTAATTTCAATCATCGAAAAATATTGCTCTTGAGAATTGTAAATTTTATTATTATTTAAGATCGATCTAGGCTAGTTCACTTACCTCTATAAAATTCAAAACTCACAACTTACACACACCTTTTCATTATTTTAAATATATCTATATTCACATTGTAACAATATTTTTATGTAAATATCATATCATCATATTTATATTTGTATGTAAATTTGAAGTGCCTTTCTTTAATGTCAATTTCTAATCATTTTTTTATATTAGATGTATATATTAGATATCTTTCTTTCATATATCTTTCACATAAAGAGAGATATTTTTCATTTAAATTTGTATCTATATTGGCTCACATATAGTATCATTGTTATTATTCGTTATAGCTCATTATATGTTTTTGAATGCTACATGTGATGATGTAAGCTTACCCATGTGACAACATCCTTATCGTACTGGGTTTTAGATGCACTTCACTACTCAATGCAATTGATTGGTGGCAATACATGTACAAAACTAAAAATATGAAATTATGTATTAGAAAAGACATCAAGGTATCTTCCTCAACCCCACTAAAAATAAGATATGAAGGCTGAAGCATATATTTTCTCAGATTGAAACTTTGTTCACGTTGAACACGAATATTGAGAGTATGAGATCCTATGATTTTTACATAGTCGTTGCGTTGAAAGGTGCTTTCTATTGTTTGGTATGGTGGTGGGTGGGTTACTATCTATGTATATAATTAAATGTTTTTTATCTTTTACTCACATATAAAGATCCTCCTAGATCCTCTTCATTTTGATGAAAGTAAAGTATAATATATGTTTTAATTGATATTGACGGTATATTTGAGTATATAATGTATTTAGTTTTGCATTGACTATCTATTATACCAAAACTAATTTGTAAGTCTTTCATAGTCTAACTTTAATAATTGAACTTTATTTATTTATCATAATATTTAAATTTATTTATTTAAAATGTGATTGGTTCATATCTTATTTTGTTATCATTATTTATGTACCAATGTGATTAATAAAAAACAATAATTACAGTACAACTCACAATAAAAATATTAGTGTCACCTCATTCTATATACCAACTCTGCAATTAATTTAATAGAAATGTCACGTCATTCTATATACACACAAACTTAAGCAATAATGAAAATCGATGAATCAACTCATAAGGAGAGTATCGGGATGAATCAACTCATACGGGGAGTATCGGAAGTGCGTTGACATTAAGTCTCAATCTGTTTATTGATACTAATTGGAGCACCTATTGCATATTTGGCAAAAGTAAAAAAAATATTGAATGTACTTGCAAGACAACTATTCCTCTCCATCATTTCACATAAAGTCAAAGATAATTTTTGAGCATTGCCATTTTTTTCAAGCCCAAAATTTGGAAGTGACTACGACCACAAAGAACCCTGATTGTGCAAGTGTGAAGAGAGGCATCTAAATGGATGATGAAGATTGCAACCATGTAGGAGAGCACTAAGTTTAAAAGTTTTGAAATTTATTTCAAAAATAAAAAGATCGCAACCATGTAGGAGAGCACTAAGTTTAAAAGTTTTGAAATTTATTTAAGAAATAAAAAATGGGCAAACAACCCCATTCACGGTAGCCACAAATTTGTGAATTTGTTTTCAACATACTAAAAAAAGGTATTTACAAATTTGTTTGAATGACTTGCATTGACCAATTTATAAAAAAAAAATTGACATTTTAAAATAATATAATGTAAAATTTAAAAGTGTTTGTTAATACATTTATTTTTGTATTTATAATGCAGTATATGAAATATTTATTTGAGAATTATTTATGTAAATAAATTTATGTTACCTAACAGTTATATAGTGTTTTTCTTAAGTTGGTATCTTGATTTCAGAAAGATAGATATTTCATATCTTTATAACATGAAATAAGTTAAATTTAAATACGACATTTCTAATTAATTAGCAAAGTGAATTTCTAATTAATATGTAAATTGAAAGTCTTTGAATTTTTACATAGTATAAAGATTATTAAAATAATTTATTTATAATGTTGCATAATTAAATATATTTATTAAATTTTAAATTTAAAATATAAAATAAATAAATTAAGTATTAAGTTATTATATTTTTCAATCCAATTATTAATTTTGATTTATTTTAAAGTGAGAGAATATAATGATTAAATAACACAAAAGTTTTTGTTTTTGTTTTGGTTTTTGTTTTGTTTTCCAGCACTATTATTTTTTAAGCTTATCGACGATATTAAATTTGTATCATTATAATTTTTTTTAATGTTTTAAATTTCCAATATTATGATTTTTAAACTTAATATACAATATTAAATTGATAAATTAGTAGTGAGTAACGCCCCCTAGTAAAAAGAAAAAATATAACAAAAAACTAATATTTTGTTATTAAAATTGTTAAAAAATCATATGATACAATTAAGATAAGCTAAAAACAAATAATTAGATGAAATTTAAAACATAAAAAAAGAAAAATTAAAAGAACTTTTAAGAGTTATTTAAATAGTCTAATTGCTCCACTAAAAAAATAAAACAAAATAATGGGATTGAAAAAAGAGACACTAATACTTAAATTTAATTTTATTATTTAAATTAAAAATTATAATAAATATTTAAAATGAACATTATAAATAATGACTTTAATAATCTTTTTACTATGTGAAAATTCAAAGACTCTTCAATTTACATATTAATTAGAAATTCACTTTGCAAATTAACTAGAAATGTCATATTTAGATTTAAGTCATTTGATGTTATAAAGATATGAAATATCTATCTTTATGAAACCAAATTAAGAAAAGCACCATATGATCTTGAATGGTTAGGTAACATAACTTTATTTACATAAATAATCTCTCAAATAAATATTTTATATACTTTCTATAAATACAAAAATAAATATATTAACCAATACTTCTAAGTTTTACCATATATTACTCTAAAATGTCAATTTTTTTTTTTATAAACAAATATAGATCACCCCAGAAATAAAATAATGAAACTAAGCACTAAGATTCAATATTTCTATATTTATGTTACTTTATTTAATATTTCTTATGATTATAGTATTAAGTCTTATATTGCATTATTAGAGTGTCTAGCTTAATGTTATTTTATTTAAGATTTTATATAATCTTGAACGGTTAGGTAACATAAATTTATTTACATAAATAATTTCTCAAATAAATATTTTATATACTTTATATAAATACAAAAATAAATGTATTAGCCAATACTTCTAAATTTTACCATATATGATTTTAAATGTATTTTTTTTATAAACAAATATAGATCACATCAAAAATAAAATAATGAAACCAATCAATATTTCTATATTTATATTACTTTATTTAATATTTCTTATGTTTATAGTATTAAGTTTTATATTGCATTATTAAAGTGTCTAGCTTAATGTTATTTTATCAAGGTTTTCTATATTTATGCTATTTTGTTTTATATTGTTATAAATATGTTATTGTAAATGTTTTTCTAATATTCTGTTTTTACCTTTTTTTCTTAGTTTTGCTTCTATTTTTCCAATTCTTTATAATTTTGTACTTTAATTTCACTATTTTTAAATAAGATGACAGGTACTTGCTACTATGTAGCTTGTTTATATCATGTTTCTTAGTATAATATTTATATTATTATTTGTTGAGTTTAATGATATTGTTATTTCTCTAAGAGTATTTGGAAGCTATAAGGATAGGTTATCTAAGAGTTAGGATTTCAGGTATGGCGGCTCTGGAGGGGAAAGTTTAGAGGGTGATGGTGTAGGAGGCATACTATGCGCTTATCTGGCGGTCGTTGGATTTTACTCAGCGAAGTTGTGTTAGAGGGTTTTATTCTGTGGGTTTTGGACAAGACAACTTGTATCCTTTTTCAAATTTTCATTCTCTTCTCAATGGCCCTCTTCCTCACATTCAAAATGATGGCCTGGTTTTGTCATAGACCATTTTGCCCCGTCCTCCTTTTGAACATGTATACTTGCTCTTGCTGTCATATTATTCATGCTTCAGAGGACCTGACTCCTTTGGATACATTGTCTATTCTTCTTGTATAGGGTGTCTCCTCTCTGAGCTGTTGTTCCACTATCTTCTCTTGTCTTGGCTACGAAACTGGATGCTCGGGTTATTCTTGGTGGTGTCATATCTTCAGGGATTGGTGTGGTGGTGGTAGTGTGTAGTGGCCTTGTGGATGCTGCTGGTGGAGTTGTAGTCTATGCTGGTTCCAAGTTTGTAGTATTTGTGCTCACTGCACTTGACTCTTATCTACATTATTCTTGCAGTGATCCTTTTTGACTCGTTCTATGTGATATTGTACTGTGGGGGGGTTTTTTAATTTTACGTGATAAGTTTCTGGGGTGGAGTATTCATTCACATGCTCTGGGTAGACTTGTGATGAATATCAGGGATGTTCATGGTTATGAGATTGTTGGAGGTCCGGTATTTTGTTTGATACATTACATGGGTACTGCCTCAGGGTTGCTTGTGCAGTTGTTTTGGTGGTTTGGAACTAGAGGGTGTTCACATTTCATTGGTAGCACACTGCGATTTTCTCATCTCTACAGGCCAGGGTGGTGGAATTTCTCCGATGTTACATTTCACCTTTTTTTGGTGCCCGTGATTTTCTCCGGCGGCCGTTATATGTTTTTTTGGCCCACTCTCTTCGAAACGATCTCCTAGGCCTTGAAATTACGTGGATCTTTCCAATTTTGGTATCATTTCCATTTATATCTGTCCTATGTAGTGTGCTATAAATTCCGATTGTGGCGTATATTTTATTCTCCCATTCGGAAGGGTGGATGTTCGATGACCTTTTGGTGGGTGAAGCACTTATTCTGCCTTAGATATTTAGAAGGTTGGGGCTGTCATTCCATCCCGGTCTTCATCTTACATTTATTTTATCCCTTGGGTGGTGGGAAGTTGATGGGTGCGGTATGAGATATCTTATCTTCTCGAGGGATTCTATGATCCTTTTTGGCACATATCTCTGACACCTTGCGAGTGGCTCCTTACACATTTATTTCTCCTAGGGTGTGGTTTCGTAGGCTGTATGTGGTGCTGAATTTGTTTTGTTTTCATTTCCCTCGTAACTCGGGTGTTGTTGATATGGATGGTTGTTTGGCCTATTTGGATGCTGATGTGGAGGCCCATGAGGCGTTCATTCAGGCTATGTTGGAGGCAAAGCGGTCATTTGCGTTGAATAGTCGCTCGATGGGCTTGATAGACGTGGTGTATCCACAAGACTGTCAATGTTAGAATGGGTAGGGATCTATGATAGATAACTATCCAACTGTTGACGGTCCTAGATGTGGTTTCCTTTGCGTGAGAAGGTGCGTCGGAGGGGTGGTATGGCTATCAAACCTCATACTACTAACAAACTTCTCAGTTTTGGCTATGATATTATGTGGGATCACGTTACTAGTCTACAAAAGAGAGCTCATGGGCTGTTGGATTTTTGAAAGGGGTTTTAAGATGTATATGTAGGAATGGGTCAAGCTTAACTGGTCTTCGACTTTGGGATATACTTCGAACGTCAGAGATCTTATGAATTCATGGTCCAGTTTTCATTTTCTCCACCTTGATGACGCCGAGAAGATCCTTAAGAGGCCATGGGTGAATGGGAGGAGATATTTACAACTTCAAAAATGGTATAATGGGTTTAATCCACTGTTGAATACTATGAGAAATGAGATTGTATGGTTAAACTGTCAGGACTTCCCTAGAATACTGGACTCGGAGGACCTTGACACAATTGGGAACTCTATTGGGAAGTTCATTTATCTGGATTTGAAGGTTATGGGTGTGAGGGACAAGAGGGTTGCATGAATTTTAGTGGAGGTTAATTTCTCGAGTGGGCTTTTTGAAAATTTGGATCTAGAATGGGATTCTCTGCACATTAGGCAAAGAATTGAATACTGGGGAATCCCCTTCAGGTGCCTCAAATGTCATCGTGCTAGTAATTCGATGAGCCGTTTCCTGGGTTGGGGTTGAGAGCATAAGGTTGCATCATGGTGCTAGTACAGTCATTTTGGGGGGCAACATCACCATTCTGCAGTGCGGGATACTGATGACTCATCCAAAGGTAATACTTATTCCTTTTATGAGAACTCTTTGGTTTATATCTATTCTTCTACGCCTATTTCATATTCTGCCTGTCCTCCTCCGTTGGTCTTGAATTCTACATATATTCCTGATCCCTCCCCATTACAACAAACTTTTGGTTGGGCCCTATTGCTTCAAATTCCTGCCCCTCCGCGCAGGGACAATTTTTATCCTTTGAGAATGATGCCCCTTTGATTGATCCTTCTGTGCAGGAATCCCCCCCATCTCCTCCTTTGTCTACTCTATCCGGGCGTCTCCCCTTCCATGCCCCCCCCAGAACTAGACTCTCCCCCACCCTCTCTTCCTCCCAATGACCCAAATCCTATTTCCTCCCCTCATAACTTTGTTGGGAGCGATATTGAATTCCTCCTTCTCAACCTTGCCATGGATTGCAAATCACTTTCAATACATAAGGGAGATTCCCTTCCTTCTCCCCCTCATATCAGCTTGACTTCAGCCTGCAACATCATAGTTCGCAAAAGATGTAAGAAAGGAAGTAGACACTTCCGTGGTCTCCTCACTTCCCAACATCCTCTATTTGATGAATCAACTGGTTTATTGGATGTTTCGATATTAGTATCATCTGAATCTTGAGCCCTTGGATCAATGATGCCTGCACAAAGGATCACACGATGAACATTATTTCTTTGAATCTCAGAGGTTTGGGGGATCACTCCAAACAATTGTGCCTTGGACTTTTGATTTAGTCGATGCGCCCATTTGTCTTTCTAAAACAAGAAACTCTCACTGATTCCACCAGGGCGATCACATATTTTCGGGCGATATTCCCTTCCTAGCACATCATTGGAGTTAGCTTTGTTGGCTTGTCTGGAGGTCTTATTGCCACGTGGGATCCCCCCATTGGGTATGTTTCCATGCTTTTAGCCTTTTTGAGGGCATTCTCCTGTCTGGACATTTTCGGGGGATTTCCTGTCGTGTACATCTTCTCAACTTATATGCACCATGTAGGGGACGCACTGCATTTTGGGATCACATGCAGAGATGTGATTTACTTAATATTATTAGTTTGATTATGGCAGACGACTATAATGCGACTCTTCTAGCTCAAGAGTCATGGGGTATTCATCAAAGATTGGATCCAATCGCTGTCAGACTTTATAATATTTTTGCAGAGAATCATATGGTTGACATTTTCCTATGTCCCCTCTTGCTTCCTTGGAATAACCATCGAGAGGGGGAAGACCACACTGGGAAGCGACTGGATTGTTTCCTTGTACATGAAAATCTAGTGGATATTCTTGGTAATGTGAAATCATGTGTTTTGCGAACATACATTTCAGACCATATTCCCATAATCCTACAATGGAGGAAGGAGCAGTTCTACCTTGGGATCCCATTTAAGTTTAACAAGATATGGTTGGAGGATGATGCTTATCTAGAGCTGGTTAAGTCAACCTGGATGGAAGTTAACAAGACTACTGATGATTCAGAGATGTAGGCAATGTCCTATAAACTTGATATCATTAAGAGAAGGAATAGGATGTGGAAAAGGTAAAATAAAAAGAATATTGTTGAATTGAAAGAAATCACGGGCGAGATCTCTCGGTTTGGGTAGCGCTGGAACACAAGCTACCTACTGGTCAAGATTTGGAATGTTTGATGACTCTGGAAGCTAGGAGGAAGGAAATTTTGAAGATACAGGAGATCACTTGGAGGCTCAAAAGAAGAGCGATTTGGCTTCGGGAGGGGGATGAAAACACTAAGTTTTTCCACAAATATGCTAATATTAGAAGAAAATCTAATGCTATTTGGAACCTTGAAGCTGAGGATGGACAGATTAAGCATTCCACTCCTAAAATTCAAAGGGAGGCTCTCAATCACTTTGAGTCATTCTACAAAGCTAGAGAAGATGTTGATTATATGGATCAAATATGGGCATTAAAACATCACCCACAAATGTTCGATCAAACAATTAATGATTCCCTCTATCGCTCGGTTGAGTTGGCGAAAATTCTACTGGTCCTTAAATCTTTTGCCATGGAAAAATGCCTAGGTCCGGATGGTTGGAATGTGGATTTTTTCATATATTTTTTGATTTGATGGGATAAAGTCTCCTCGGGGTGGTTGAAGAATCTTAGACCCAGGGATACATCACAAGAACTATTAACTTTACTTTCTTGGCTCTCATCCCTAAGAACCCGACTCTGAGGAATTTCAGGGACTTCAAATCGATTTCACTTTGCAACATTCTTTACAAATTGATATTAAAGGTGATTGCAAGACGCATCAAATGGTTTTTATCAACGTACATTTCAAGGGAACAATTTGGTTTTCTTTCGAATCGCCTCATACATGACGCTACAACATTGCTCAAGAATGCATCCATACTATTGATATTTGTAAAAATAAGGTCGTGATTATGAAGATCGATCTCCATAAGGCCTGTGACTGTGTGGATTGGTCTTATATGTGTCTTATTCTACACAAGATTGGACTTCGGTCTCATAATGTTGAATGGATTATGGTTTTCATTACTTATGTTTGTTATGTGGTTATTATTAATGGTTACCCCACTCCTTTTTTATGTGCTGGTAGAGGTATCCAACAGGGGTGATCTCTCTCCCCTCTATTGTTTATTATGGTAATGTATGGTTTGAGTCTACACATCGGTGGTGTGAGGGCTCGCGATATATTTCAGGGTTTGGCTATATCCAGGGAAGTTAACATCACATACCTTTTTTGTTGTTGATGATATCCTAACTTTTGGTGTCATTTCTAGAGCACAATGGTCCGATTTACACTACATGTTTCTTAGATATGGAGTGGCATCTAGGTTACTTGGTAATGGTAGAAAAGGTATCCTTTATTACTCTTCTAGTGATAGGATGGACATAGAATTCATTGCAGGCATTTTTGGCATTTAGACTGCACCCCTGGAGTCTCGCATCAACTATTTGGGTTTTAGACTTAAGCCCAATAATTATAAAAACTATGATTGGCAATGAATGGTTGATAGATACAATAAGAGGCTTAACAACTGGACACACAAATGGCTCACTTTGGGAGGTAGATACATGCTCATACAGACAGTTCTTCAACAACTATCTGTTTATTGGGCTCACCTATACTGGATTCCTTTGGGCATTCTCACAAAGATGAACACTATCATCTCTCGATTCCTTTGGATCGGCACAGGTACTGTCACTAAATATCATTTATGCAAGTGGGGTGGATTGACCTTCCTTAAGGAATTTAGAGGGTGGGGTTACTGGATCAGAGGATATTTGGTATTGCATTGTTAAATAAATATTTCTGGAGGGCATTGAAGGGAAGGGGGGTCTGGAAAGACATTATTCATGACAAATATCAGAGGGGCCGTGACACTGAACTTCTATTTAGAAATTTAACATCCCCTAGGACTCAAGGGTCACTGATTTGGAGAAGTTTTATCAAAATCCTTCCTTGGTGGCATTTGCGGATGACATGGGAGTTTGGGAGAAACCACAAGATTCTAATTGGTACAAACAATATATCTGGAGTTGTTGGGGAGCATTTTCCGAGTCTTCATACTTTAGAGTCTATACAATCCAAAGGTTATTTCTTCCTATATCAGGCCATCAAACAATGGATCGCAGGCTTCCCTATCTGGTGTTCGACAGAGGACATTGGTTTGACTGGACAAGGTGCATAGTAATGGCAGGAGTATATTAGACAACTTTGACTAGCTGGCTTGTGTCATTGGGACAATGGTGACCGCTACAAATGGGGAGGTAGGCTACTTAACCATTCGATCGTTGTGGCAGATGCATACCAATTATATATAAGACAAGCATTGGATCTTCATAACACAACTTGGTTTTATAAAATTTGGAAGTGGCGAATCCCAGTCAAAATCATCTTATTTTTGTGGTTGGTATGGAGGGACAAAGCCTTGATGTGGGACAACCTACAAAAGATGGGGCATATGGGTCCGGGAATGTGCACTCTGTGCAGAGAAAACACAGAACTTGGGTTGCACATTTTCTTTCTATGCCCCATTACTCGACAGATCTGGGAGCACATTTCTCTCATTCTAATGATTCCTAACAAAATATCACATGGTATGGAGAATTGTATTGATTAGTGGTCTGCTGGATGTAGGAACTACAAGGAGATACCATTATACATTATTTGGGAAATATGGAATGCGCAAAACAAGTGCATATTTGAGGGCAAAATGATCAATAAAAGTATGATATGTCAGAGGATTTGTGGTAGGATGTCATCATATTCCTAGGATCATGATAAGGTCAAAGAAACTTTGCATCACAAGAATCCCCATGAGATCCTTTTACCTGCGGGATTGTTCAATGGGGTGTAAAGCATTGGCAACAATTACCACTCCTCAAACTCTCAAGATAGAAGGACATATCAAGAAGAAAAATGTTTAAGAAGTGAAATATCACATCGAGTATCAAGAAATGAATCTGACCATATCTTGTAATGCATTGGTAGAAATTACTAGTCCTCAAACTCTCAAGATAGAAGACATATCAAGAAGAAAAAGGTTCAAGTAGTGAAAGATGACATCAAGCATCAACAACAAGTTCTCCAAATTTTAAAGGATAAAGCCACTTTGGTGAAAAATCGAATGAAACAACAGGCAGATGAACATTGCAGTGAAAGAATTTTTGATGTAGGCGATTGGGTATTTTTACAGCTACATCCATATAAACAAATTTCCCTCAAGCAAGCTATTTATGAGAAGGAAATGTTGGCAATACTACATGCACTTAAGAAATGATGACCTTACCTAATGGGAAGGCACTTCAAGGTAAAAAGAGATCATGATAGTCTTAAATACTTTTTAGAACAAATATTATCTTCAGAAGAATAGAAAAAATGGGTCACAAATATGTTGGGTTATGACTTTGAAATCATCTACAAAAAAGGGAAGAAAAATGTTGTTGCAGATGCACTCTCAAGAAAGGATGAGGATGTGGAAGCATTGTTTTGTGCTATTTCTATTATCCAACCAGATTGGATAAACGTGTTAAGAAATTATTCATAGAATATAAATTAATATTGAGATTTACCGAGATGAAAAATATAAAAATAACCAGCAACAATCATAATCACATAAACGCACATGTTTATCCGGGAAAACCCCAAATCCGAGGAAAAATCCAAACTAATGATATCTCATTAGCATTGGCCAAAACCCTAGCCAATCCGTCCAAGTGAGCTTTCACCACTCACCTCCAGGCCTGCCTTACAATGAAGTCCTTCCAGCCTTTTATAATATCCATTACATATAGTACCACAGGCCGAATACTATGGGTTCACAATACCATGTGCCCCAAAACCATCACTGTTTAACCTGGTCAACTTTGGCTCTATCCTGAGTCAAGTTTACCTAACAAAACGAAGAAAGGGATGAATGGAAAAATAACAAAGAAGTGTGGCCACTCATTCAAAAGTTGCAAAATATCCTAGTTCAAATAATATTTCCAAAACTTGACGAGGAAGGAAAAATCATATTGGAACCTGAAGCAATCACAAAAACAAGAAATCAACAGCTACGAAATCAAACTATTTCAGAGTATCTCATCAATTGGAAGAACTTACCTGCTGAAGATTCCACATGGGAGGATGAGAATTTTATACAAAATCATCCAAAACTACTCAAGCATTGAGGACAACACTTTTTGAAGGAGAGGAGCATGTTAGGTCCCTATACTACTAGTGTAACCCCTTATTGTTATTATTTCAACCCCCTTATTATATTGTTGTGCCCATGTAGTCCCCATATTGTTATTCTTGTGCCTTATAGAAGCCCACTATTGTTATTGTTGTGCCCTTACATTATTATTGTTACATTGGCTCTGATTATATTATGACCCCTTAGACTCCTATATATAGAAAGGAGGTATTTTCATTTGTATCATCTAAGAATTGTTCATTTTTGTAATGTAAAGGAGGTTTCCCCCTCGAAGAGGTTGATTTCTAAGGCATTGATATATCTTTTCTATCTTTTTCTGAGTTGGTTTCATAAGAAAAGGTAAATCAAAATAAAGTGTTTCTTCGAAAGAGAAACCCCCTAAAACTGAACCTACTGACAGGAAATGAAAACCTCATTATCCTTGCCTTATTTGCAATGAGGATCATTATACGAAGGAATTCCCACATAGGGCAGATGTTTACAAATTCATTAAAGGTTCTCCAACTCTCGTTGTCCTGAAGCATCCATTTCCTTATCAAGATAGAAAAATGGTTTCTCATAACACATATTCCTCTTCCACATCACAAGATATCATGATGATGTCTTCGCAACAAGTTATGGTAGCTATGAGATCAAAAGATTATGGGTTTAAGGCTCATGTTGACAATGGAAATGAGGTTAGTTCATTTGGTCAACCTTCCAGTTCAATTCTTCCTCCTTTTGAACCATTACAGATCGAAAAACTGAATCTTGACATGATGATTCCACCACCTCCCAAAGGCGTGCTTCAGAAATTAGCTTTCGCCCTGCATGCTAGAGCTGCACAAAATTACAACATTGTTGAAGACCTAACTAAATCTACTTCCGCAATGTTAGCTCTGGATGTGTTTCAAATATGCCCAACACAGTGAAACATTTTATTTTCAACTATAGGAGCTATTGATCCACAAGATTCTAACCTGATTACCTTTAATCTTGAGAGTCATATCCCGAGACTCCCTCCTCAACTGGAATTATAGATTCTAGTTTTTGTTAAAACCAGACGAGTGTTTCACACATTTGTTGACGAAAGGGGTTCTATATGTATTATTGTGATTTGTTGTTGGAAAGCTTTAGGTTCTCCAACCATCAACTAGTTACCGAAAAGAAGTTTCTCCACCTCCCAATACCACTGATCTATCTATTGTGCTCCCAGCACTCACCTTCTGCCACGTCATTTTCCCATTGATTCCACCAATCACATCTGGTCCCTCAAAAAATACGTTGTTAAACAATTAAATGGTTTGGTCGTTAATCCAACGGACCTACGCCACCTTCAACGGAAAAACTAGACTGTTATATAATCCTCCTTTTCACTCATTAACTGGTTACTAAATTCATACCTGGCCACTATTATTTCTTTGTTACAGGTTTGTTGGACCAAACTCCAACATTTTCACCCACTAGTGACACTGTCCGCTCACTCATTTTCAGCCTATTACATCTACACTTGTCCACAAATCCTAAGTCCTCTCTGTGTATTGAAGCCTGTAACCTAATTTTCACTACTGTCCTTAGCCTTATCCGAAGATGCCTCCAAAGGACAAGGGACCAAAAGAACTTGTTAATCCTTTGATCTATCCTCCCATTGATTTTTACCACATCCCTTTGGCCGACAGAGACCATAAAATCCATGAAACTCTCTGCAAATTTGACCTTTTTAAGATGTATTGTTGGCTTGTGGACAAAAATATAGATAAATCCGATGACATTAAGCTATGGGAATCCAATTTAACCCACTATATTTTTCCCCGTACCCACATCACCCAAAAATTTGTTAGGAATTGTCATGCATGTTATTTGCCAAGCCAAAGGGCCACCATTGACCCCACTAGAGAAATTTTTTACTATCACTCCTCAAGCCATAGACCAGATGATGCAAGTCCCTACAATAGAGAATTCCAACCCCTTTTTCGATGAAGCACTTGTTGAATTGTACCGGAAATTGGACTTTGCTAAGAGGGCCAAAACCCTTGAGATTTTCTTGACAGAAGATGCCCCAGTGCCAAAGAAAAATACTCCCTATCCCTCCTCTATTTTCCCTGAGAGAGAAAAGAAAATTATCAGAGTCATCTCTTATCTCCTTGGACTATTCAGATCAGTGGGTAGATGAGGCCATCATAGGATTTCTGTCCATTTTCTTTGCTGATTCTAAGCCCTCCATCATGTTTAACTTTAGCCAATTTGCTGCGGATTATATTCATGAGCAATTTATCAAATTCTAGACTGAGGAGGTATTCAAGTATGCTTCTGTGTTAGTCTATATGTTCTTATATTTTCAGGGAGACAACATCAAGCTTGCTTTACAAAAGTTGGATGAAGAAGGGAACCAACAGTCAGTCATATTTTGGACTACGATGGTGATGAAGACACAAAAGGAATACACATACAAATAGTTCATAGAGATGTTTATACATCCAATAATCAGTTTCTTAGGCAACAGAACATAACCGATGATTAGTGAGGAAATTAGAAAGGCGTTGCAGCTATTGGACGAAGTTCAGATAGGGGATTGGTACCTCTATCAAAATTATACATAACTGAGAATATTTGGGTGTGATATTGCCCCTTACAAGCTACCTAAATTTCTCCCAATGAGGATTTTTTCTCTAGAGTACATAATACATATGCTTAATATGGATGAGATCCACTTTCTACCTACCAAGAAGAAGTCCCAATTCAAAATTAAAACACAGATAGGGCCTTTTATTTTCAACAGAAAGGAAACAAGGGAAGAAGTAGATAAGATACTAAAATAAATGCAGTTTAGCCTTAGTTTCACCTGGTCATATGATCCATTAGGGGTCATTTCTAAATTAAGAGTGGAAAACAAATCCACTGCCTATTTTCACATAACCAGACTAGAGATAGAGAAGTACAAAAGCCAGCTAGAATGGGATGAGAACACCGTACAAGAGGCAAAAGAGTAGGTATCATCCTCTACAGTACGAACTCCTACAATGCAAGAGAAAACAGCTAAGAGAAGCAAGAAGAAGAGTCCCCTTTAGGGACTGAAATTTTTAGTGAAGGATTCAAAATTGTGTATAAGAAGAAGGCCAAACTTAGTTCCAAACCAAGCCTTAGCAAGGATTCAAAGCATGAGAACATTATCACCACTAATGAGCCACTTGTTTCCCATTAGTGGGCGATCAGACCACACTGTCTCCCACTACCTCCACGGCTTCACAAGGTCAACGACAAATGTAGACCAACACGTCTACTACAGGAGAGAGAGAGAGAAAAGTATAATGGATACTTTAAGGAGATAAAAGTAAGGAATGAGGCCTTGAATATTAACACCTACAATCAGTTCTAAAAGCAGACTTCCAGTTCTCAAAGCAGGCTGCTATCAGCCTTTGATTTAGAGAAAGGTAAAATGAAAATGGCATTCCTCCAGGCACAGGTTCCCCAACCCAAGGTAGCATCATACTTCAAGAAGACAACATTTGAGTTTGATGTAAAATACATACACCCCATTGACCAAATGGAGATGCACAAGTAGATTAGGGAAAGGATTTTTTCCACTGTCACTAACACTGCTATCAGTTTATCTAAATTTCAGATTACATTAGCCAATGTTCAATCACAACTGAAGATGGAGAAGGTCTCTACACTTGCCAAGGACACCATGATCAAAACTCTGGAGGACTTGGTGATCAAAGTGGGTTATGACCCTGCAAACATCAATGTTGCAGAAGAGCTTGTAACGAAAAAGAATTTAGACATAGAAGCATTAAGGAAGCAGCTAAAATTACTAGTTACAGAAGATCCTCTGGCCAAGGATATTGAAGAAACAGAGACCCAAAAGACAGACATGATGAAGCACATCATGGAGTAGAGTACATAGTTGAAGAAAATGGAGACAGAGATGGAAAATATGATTAAAGAAAAGGAGTAAGCTTCCAAAATGTCTGTTGTCCCTTTGGAAGCATTCCCTATAATAACCATTCCTACAACCACATCTTCTACAACGAGCATGGGGGCTACTGCAGACCAATTGGCAAATGACATGCAGAACATGTCTCTCTAGACTGAAGAGATCAAAATATTGTAGGCTCAAGTCAATCCTCTACAAGATAATAAGAGAAAGACTGAGACTTTTCATGTAGCATAGCTATAGAGAGCTCAAAATAAGATAGAGGTATGGAAGAAGTCAGCAGCTGAGTCCTCTATTGGCTATACACTGGCCCATGTTAAAGAAATTATATGGAACAATAACATTGAAGAAATAGATGAAATCTAGCCATGTATCCAAATTATATTCGAGCATAAGGAATTGATGGACAAAGCTAAGGAAACCATTTCCACTATCAATCTTGAGTTGGGATAAATGTCTGCTACAGCCAACAACATCATAAAGATTGTCAATTCCAAAAACAGATATGAGCTCAATGATCTAGGAGTAGATGACAAAACATAAACCATCTTGGAAGTAAAGATGGTTATAATAAAGAAGAACTTGGTTGTACAACTGACAGAGAAATGTCAAACTCTGGAGGTAGTAGATAACAATTTTTTCACTAGAATAGATGCATTGAACAAGAAAGGTATGCCTTATTTATTTGTGACCAATGAAAAATTTATGAATAGGGAAGATTACAAGAAGAAGCTTAAAGACATTGCAAAGGATACAGCTAAGTTTTCCCACATCAAAGGTACTATGATAGGGATATCTTTTTATGAAGCTATCAACAACATCAGTTTTATCCAACATGAGATAAACACATTTTTGCAGTAAAACCCACTTTTGTGTAGTATACTGAGGTATATGAGATCTATCGCAAGGTAAAAAAGATTTCTATTCTAGATGAAGAACGGTGGGATAAGTTGTGTGAATTCCAGGATTAAAAAGACATGTCATCTTCACTAGCGCAACACCTAAATAGTGGCCACTCAGCAAGTGTTCTCCTCCAAAGCAGTGCCAGATGTCTAGATCACTTCACCAGATTCATTCCTCTTGATCACATTATTTATTTTCTGTTAGTTCAAAGTCAATAATAGACTGTCGTGTCACTGAGGCATTAATTGTAATATTTTTGTAAATGTTGTTTAAATACTTCATTTTGTCGAAGTATTGAGGGTTGGTCCCTGAGCATTGTAAATCTTTCTTTCAAGCACTGTACCTTTTTCACGTTGCTGGAGTACCATTAATGAAAAGAAGTTTCACAGGATACTTGTGTTATGAAATACTCGTGATGTTTTTCCTACAACAATTTTTTTTTCATTGTTATTCTTCTTATGTTATTCATCTAAAATCTAATTGTAAAACAGGAGATGTTAGAAATAGGATATGTTTTTGAACACCTTATTTGTATTGCGCTTACAATTTGTATCTTTTCTTCTGAAATTTTGATTAAGAAATTCTTAAATGCTTCTCAATCCTTGCTGAACCACACCTTTTCTCCATTTCGTAACTTAATTTAAAGATCCATTAAATCTAGCTAGCTTTCCCTGTGATTACTCCTTTGAACTTTTGGTGCAACATTCCAGTTTTATTTGAATCCATAACCCAATGGAAAGAAAGTGATTTGATCAGATAAACCAACCAATCAACCAAATTCAAACAGACAACCAAGCATAATCATAACTAGCCTAAAATAATCCTAAAAACCAAGTTAAATCATAAAGAGAGAGACCTCTCTGAAACTAAAGGGCTAGATCCCAACATTCAAAAGTGGTTTGATGTTGTCCAATGTATTTACTCCCACAACCTCAAAAATACGGAATGATAACATAGTGGCAACCATACTGAGGAAGAATATATTTGAATCCCAAACATTATTATTCCCTGGTTTAAAAATTGATATTTCAATAAGTAATTGTTGTATCAATATGAAATACATGATCCAAGGTTGCTTTTGTAGATATCTATTAGATTATAGATCCTGATTTTGATTTTTGTGTGATCATTTTTTATAACCTTGGCTCCTAGAAGAATTTATACTAGATCTCATCCTGATCCCAACCCTGCTAAAATTGTAGATGACCTTGAGAAACTGGTGAGAAAAAGAATCTTATCGGGAGTCAAGGTAGTAATAGTCCCCTGTCTAGATTCAATTCTCCTTTGGAAAATACCCCTTTTTCAAGATCAAATTCTCTTCCAGAGAAGTTTGAAACTTTACAAGACATAGAATTTGATTTTCCTTTTCAACAAAGTTTGTTTAGATCCAAGTATGAGGATTTCGTAGATCAAACTATCATAGATAAAGCCATACTAAAACCGTATATCTCCCAAGCCCAAGACCTTGAATCAGAACCTCATCTTGAAACTTTACAACAATTTTCCAAATTACAAGGTCTTGTTTTAGTGTTGGACGAAGCTATAGAAGAAGCTTTCATTGAGAAATCCGTTGAATTTTCTACTTTGATTGTTGCAACAACCTCTTTATCTAGCCAATCCTCTCAGTCTATACATTTACAACCTCCCAGTCCTACTCATTCTGTAGTCTCAAATTCCTTACCTCTGGTTTCTCAAACTATTATACCTACTATCCCTGTACTTATCCAGACTACACCTGCACTAGGTTCATCCTCAAATAAATCTACCAGGACAGTTATGGTAGGAAGGTATGCACCCTTGGTGTTTCCAGGGCAGCTAAATGCTATGCCTACATATTATCCATCCAAAATTTTGACTTTTGACAGTACGGGTTCTTATACTACCCAAGAGCATGTAGATAGGATGAATGATGTTTTTGACCTCAAAGAAATGGAGGAGGCCAATGTTAAAGTGAAATTATTTTCCTAGAGCTTAGGAGGTGATGTGAAGAAGTCGTTTAGGGTTTTACCTGCAAGAAGCATAGCCAATATTGCTGCTTTCCATCAAGCTTTTTTTTATCTAGATGGGAGATCAAGAAGAACCCACTACAACTCCTAAACGAATATAAAAGGTTAAAAAGAAAACCCAATGAAACTATGGAAGAGTATTGTGAAAGATTCAATATTGTTTACAATGCCATCCCACAAGATATCAAGCCCTCCCCTAGCCTAGCCTTGATTGATTTTCCAGATGGTTTTGATGTAGATATGGAGTATCAACTTAGGGAAAGAGACCCGAAAATTTTAGAAGAAATGAAAGCAAATGCAATTAAAGTTGAAGCCAATATCCTAGCCAAAAAAGCAAAATTGAAGTTTGAACACAGAGTAACCATAAAAGAAGAACCTTTTACTTCTAATGTTGACCATAAGATTTATAACCTAGTCAGAGTAGTGAATAAAATGATGCAAAGAGTGAACCTAAATGAACAAAATCAAACAAGTCAAACCCAAAATGTTCAACAAACCAAAAACCATAATTTTAGAAGAAATACTCCCCAAATCAAACAAAGAGAGAAAAAGGGACTAGATCAGCATATTCAACCTCCTTTTCAGGAAAATACACAGATGATGAGGGGAATATTGTGGAATATTTAGATGATAACCAAATTAATTTGTTAGGGATAAATGAAGAGGAAACAATGTTCCTTACTCAAGAGGAACATGCAATTTTTCTTATAGCCCAGGCTGAAATGGATTCTCAAGAGTCAGAGGAGTACAAACAAGGATTTGAAAATGCTATAATGGAAGTACATAGACAATACAATCTTAGAAGTAAGAAAAAAATATACTGCAACTAAAAAGAATGCTGAAAATCCTGTTAAAAGCTCTTTGATTATGATCCAAAGAAAACAACATAAAATCCCTCTATGAAAACCACATAAACTCTTGGAAAGAAGCTTGCAGAACTTGTTATAAAAAGGACTATTGATATCACTTCTAAAAACACTCAAACTGATCTACCTTCTACTAGCCAACAAACTGAACTGGCCACAAAATAATTGCTGATAAGTCTGATTCTTCAAATTTGCTTAAAAATCAAACACCGTTCAGTATAGAAAATGAACTTTCAAAGTTGAAAATTTCAATCCCCTTAATTGAATTAGTCGACAAGAATGTATACAGGACTCAGGTCTTGAAGGCATTAAACATTGGGGAGAAAACTGATGATGTAAATTTGAGTGATGATTAACCTAAGCTCCTATTTGGGCTCGAGGTAGAAGGAAAACTGCAAGGAGGAGTCCCTCCATTTTATGTCAGTTTGAATATTCATGATAAAATACTTCATAATGCTATTCTAGATTTAGGTGCATCTCATAATCCAATGCCCAAAGCAGTCATGGAGAAACTAGGACTAGATATCACTAGACAATACCAATTTTGTATTCCTTTCAATCTAACAAAGTTAGGTGCTTAGGTCTTATCAAAGACTTGTGTGTCACTTTAGCCCAAATCCCTGCTAAAAGTCTAGTGATGGATATAGTGGTTGCAAAAATTCCACCAAAGTATGTCATGTTGTTGTCATGCTCATGGGGAGAAAAATTACAAGGAACCCTGCAAATGGACATGACTTATGCCACTATACCAGTGTTTGGTCAACAAAGAAGACAATATAGGGAAACCTTAATGAAATACATGGTCAACAGTCAAGATAAACTGTTTGAAATAATACTGAGAGGGGGGGTGAATCAATATTATCAGATCAATAATTTAATTTTCGAAACAGATTTGTATACGCTACTTTAGTTAAGTGAACCAACGTGTATACGCGATTGTACTTAAGGCAACCAACGTATATGCAGAGATATTTTGATTTACCCAAATTATCATGCATTGAAATTTAGACAGTATATTAGGAATTCATTAGACAATGCAGTAAAAGCAGAATAAATCATCACACATAAGTAACACACATGAACACCAAGATATAAGGTGGAAACCCAATGTGGGTGAAAACCACCTGTTGCTATTGTCTCTATCTTCTTTTAATAATAAGAAAATCTGTTTACAATTTTTGTACTAGTGCAGACTTATACCAATACACAGGATTCTACCTGCAGAAGGTTACAACCTTCTCTTCCAGCTTCTCCTAAGAAGGAAGCTACAACCCCCTAGCTCTTGTACTAGCCGATATGTTTTCTAGTACGTAGGTGCCGACCTACAGAAGCATATGACCTTCTCTTTTCTTCTAGGGACCACATTTCATAAATTTTCACACTGGATCCATCAACAACATCATTCAAAATATATCTGCATCAACCAATCACCTTTTGAACCAACCACAACTGAATCAATCAATCACTTTGACAACCCATCAATCCGATCATTCAGAATACTGTCACCAGAATAGAGTAACCAAAACCCAAACTAGAACCCAAAACTCTGCAACAGTAAAGAGAAACAACTGAAATATATTTTATAAGGTATACGCTACTTCCATGTGTCGAACCTACGTGTACATGTGCTTTGCTCAAAGCCAACCAATGTATACATTTGCAAATATAAATTCTGAGTTCTGCAGCTATTCTAGACTTTAGTTATACCTAGATCATATCGTTTACAAAATAATATATGCGTCATTATTTAGATCTAGAATATACATGAACAAAAACACATAATGATAGTTCATTTTATGCCTTAAGTTCTCGATCCATCATGAGATCTAATCCCTCATCATTAGCTAAGGTTCATCCTTGGTTCAGATCCAGCAATGCACCATAACCCAATAACTTGCATACTAGATCTCACACTTCATTAGATATTCGATACTTGCACACCTTGGCCTAATGATCTTCTCCTCCTTTTATAGTTTTAGGCCTTTCTCAATACTATGGACCAAAACCACTTAGGACCAATACCTTGGACCAAATACCTAGGGTCAATACCTCATAATAGATACCTTGGACCAATACCATGGATCAAAATACCATGGACCAAATACTCTGGACAAAAAACTTAGTTTTCCAAGGTATACCTGCTTTTCCTTCTGTGAAAGTGTGTGTGTACGTATACACGACTTGTATACAGTGAACCTGCATGTATATGCAGCTTGGTCAATGGTGAACCTGCGTATACCTATCTTTCTTCATTCTGTGAAGACTGATCTATAATTTTTTTTTCTGTTTACCTGCTATATTGTGATCTTTCATTTGAGTGAGTTGCCTTCTGAACTGATTCCTTGAAGCTACCCTGCATTTCATCACATCTGTAAACACTAGTGTCATGCATTCTGTCACATCTGATATCTCTTTTGTAGATTCATCTAGTTACCATATCCAAGTGAGTTGTTCTGCTACAAGTGGGTTGCCATCAAGTACAACACATACATCATAATGCTAACATAAACCACATAACTACCCTCTCTATTATATGCTCATTCTGACATGGACTCCATTCTTTACAATGATGAGGGCACTAATGCATAGGACACCTAGGCAGAAAATGATATTGATGAAAAATAGGAAAATCAAACTCTAATTGTGCAACAAAGCACTGAAACTGAACCTTTTTGGAACATGAGCTTTGACGACTCTTGTAGCAAAGTAGGTTCAGAGGCAGGTGTTTGGGTGTCCAATCTAGGAGACAATCATGTAGAAGGTCATTCCTATAAACTCAATTTTCATTGGAACAATAATATAGTAGAATATGAGGCACTTCTCTTAGGATTGCAACTATTGAAGAAGTTAGGTGCTAAAATAATTGTTGTTCAAGGAGATTCTAAATTAATTATTAAATAGATCAAGGGAGAATATGCTGCAAAACATCCTAGTTTGAGAAATTACAGGAATGTTGTCCTTGAATTTTTAAGAACTTTTGAAGAATATGACCTTTCTGTCATTCCAAGGAATCAGAATGTATTGGCTAATGGTTTAGCTTTTTCAGCTAGCACATGCCAAATGCCTCATCCAAAAAAAAATATACAATGGAGGTTAAACACCATCATGTTGTACTTGATAATATGAGACATTGGAAGGTATTTGGAAGTGATAAGCAAATTGAAATTTTTTTGCAATCAAAGGAGGAGTATGAAGACAATAGCATATATTCAAACTATGAAGAGGATGATCAGATTATTGAATTTCTAGACTCTAAAGTGGGGAATCAGATTGTTGAATATGTTAGTGTAGATAAACAACTTGATAATTCAGATGTAAATATTTCGGTCAGTAAAAATGTACATAAATTAGAATTACATGAAATTGATCCAGAAAAAGAAGAATTTGAAGTACTTCAGCTTGAAAATAATGTTCTACCAAGGGTATAGCTCCTTTAGAAGAACTTTTTGATTTTAATGATGTAGAAGAAAAGCAAAAAAAGGAACTTGTAGGGGCAGACATAGAAGAATGCAATATAGGTAGTGAACAGAATCCCAAAATGATAAAGCTCTCAAAATCACTGCCTATTATCACAAAATAATGATATATAGCTCTTTTTAAAGAATTCAAAGATGTCTTTTCCTGGAGCTATGAGGATCTGAAAGCATATGACACCAGTATCATACAACACAAAATTCCAATCAAAGAAGATCAAAAACCATTGAAGCAAAAACTTCGTAGGATCAATCTTGTCTTAATGCCTTTGGTTGAGAAAGAAGTAAAAAGGATGTATGATGCAAAAATTATACTTCCTATTAGATACTCTAAATGGGTGTCTAACATTGTGCCTACTAGAAAGAAAATTGGAGAAATCAGACTGTGTATTGATTTCAAAAATCTAAATAAGATATCCCTTAAAGACGACTACCCATTACCTAAAATGGATCATATATTGCAAAAGGTAGTAGGGTCTAGTATGATTTCCTTATTATATGGTTTTGCAGGTTATAACCAAGTCTTAGTGCACGCTGATGATCAAGATAAAACTTCCTTCACTACACCATGGGGCACTTTCATTTATGTGAAAATCCCCTTTGGGTTAATGAACATTGGAGCCACTTTCCAAAGAGCAATGGATATTTCCTTTGCTGATGAAATTGGCCATTTTATTGTGATTTATCTAGATGACATTACAGTCTATTCAAAAACTCATGAGGAACATTTAGCACATCTGAGAAGAGTGTTTGAAAAATGTAGAAGGTTTGGTATCTCACTCAATCCTAAAAAGACATTGTTTGGCCTTGAGGAAGGAAAACTTCTTGGTCACATTATTTACAAGGATGGAATTAGGATTGATCCGAGTAGGATTGAAGCAATTTTAAAAATTAGTCATCCAAGAAACATTAGAGAGCTTCAGTCTTTTATTGGTAAAATCAATTTCCTAAGGATCTTTATTCCTAACCTGGCAGAACTTCTTACAAACATAACAAACATGCTTAAAAAGGACTCTGAAATCAAGTGGACTATTGAGGCTAAATAATCCTTTTAGTTAGTTAAATAGGCATTGACCAAGGCACCAGTGTTGATCAACCCATATTTTACCAAAGATTTCATAATCTTCTCTTTTGCTTCCAAACAAACCATTGCAACAGTTTTACTGCAGAAAAACAGTGAAGGCTTTGAACAACCTATTGCATTTTTAGTAAAGCTTTAAGAGATGTATCTTTGAAATACAATATTATGGAAAAACATGCCTTGCATTAGTTAAAGCATTAAAAGATTTTAGAGTATATATTTTGCATTCCCATATTATTGCTTGTGTATCTAATGCAGTGGTTAAGGACATTTTGACACAGAATGGACCTGATGGAAAGTGGGGAAAATTGGTTGTTGTCTTTCTGGAATATGACTTAGAAATCAAGCCCACCAAGTTAATTAAAGGTCAGGGACTAGCCAAATTGATGGCCGAGTCAAAATTCCATGCATTGGACATTAACTTAATTGATTCATTAGATAATCAAGAGGAACATTAGACTCCACAAATTGATGAGGCATTTCTACACTCACCCTGGTATGCAGACTTGCTTTATGTTTTATTTAATTTAAATGCTCCTCCTGGTTTGACAAAAACAAAGGCAAGATTTCTTAAGTTAAAAGCAGTTAAATTTGGCATTATAAACAATGTCTTGTATTAGAAAAATGCTAGGGGTATTTTGCTTAAATGCTTGTTGAAGGATGACGCAGATAAAGTTATGTAGGAATTCCATGAAGGTGACTGTGGTGGACATCTTTATTGGAAAATCACTGCCAATAAAATCCTTAGAGCTAGTTTCTATAGGCCTACCCTTTTCCTTGACATTCACAAACAAGTCACCTCATGTCATAAATGCCATATTTTTGAGGGAAAAAGAAAACTGTTTCCCCTGCCCTTAAAGCCTATCTCTGTTGAAAGCCCTTTCCAATAATGGGGTTTGGATTTCATTGGTGAAATTCATCCCTCTTCCTCTGCCCAACATAAGGGGATTCTTACAGCCACTGACTACTTTACCAAGTGGATAGAGGCCACCCCTTCCAGAAATGCCACTGATGCTGTCATTATTAAATTCCTTGAGACCAATATCCTCTCCTGATTTGGCTATCCTAGAAAACTCATCACTGATAATGTTGCAACCTTCAAATCTAAAAATATGGTTGAATTCTTCCGTAAATACCACATCACTTTGTGACATTCAACAACTTATTACCCTTAGGGTAATGGGTTGGTTGAGTCCTCAAACAAAAATTTGGTAAACATCATCAAAAAACTGTTAGAGGTCAACAAAAAATCTTGGCACAACATGCTGGTCAATGCACTTTGGATGACAGACTTACTACTAAAAAATCAATTGGCATGTCACCATACCAACTGCTCTATGGGATGGATGCGGTTTTTCCATCCTCAGGATTTCCAGTCATGAAGCTCATTCAAGAAGTGCAATATGAGCCAAATGATGTACAGAGAAGGATTAATCAAACTATCCAGTTGCAGTAGTCGAGGGAGGAAGTATACCACAGGACCCAAGTTATTCAAGAAAATGTTAAAAATATTTTTGACATGAGAACAAAAGCTAATGACTTTAACATTGGTGACCAAGTTTTGAGATGGGATTCAAGAAGAGAAGACAAGTGAAAACATGCCAAGTTTGATAATTTTTGGAATGGGCCATATGTTGTTCATGTTTTCAGGGGAAATAATGCATTCTACCTTAAAGACCAAAATGGAACAGACATACCTGGAGGTCCTATCAATGGTAGGAAGTTGAAGCACTACATTTCCCAGTGTATAGATTTTTCTTTCATCATTGTAAATATCATAGTATTTACGTTTTTGATTGGGTAACTTATTAACAAAGGTTGAAGCTCGCGGTGAAGGCCCTAAGCCTAGATTAGTGAGCTACCAATATTATCCTAAACAAAAAATAAATCAGATGAAGACATTACAAACATGTAATACGATCAAGGCTACTGGTCATATGTTCTTGACACTTCACTTGGAGAAGTGCCATCCCCAACTGGAGCCACTGTTAGAGTCCTATAAATTATAGGATCTCAAGGTGATTGAGTATTCTTTATTTGTGGTGTCATATTGTATATAAATTTCAATATTCAAATGATTTAAAAAAAAAATAGAAAAATAGAAAATGAAAAGAGGGTATGTTAAAAAAGAAAAGATCAAGGGAATATGAACCCCACAAAAGAAAAAATAGAAAATAAGGCTGAAAGTGCTGCAAGTCCAAGTGCCACTACTAATAAGTTAGATCTCTTATTCCATTTTCAAATAAGGATTGTGTGGAAATTGTTCTTGAATGCCACAATGATTGAAATTCTGTTCAGGTCATACAATTTAATCATGTCTGAACACATTTAAATTTATGTTAAATAAATTAGTGAATGAAGGTTTAACAAACAATTTAATCTTGGTAAATTAGTAGCTAGGTAGAAATAAAATTGACTCAACATTTTAATCTGAGTCAATGGTGAAATAAGTGATAGGATAAGGTATATGTACATAAAAGAAAAATGATTTGGGTCTACTAGCTCAAGTGCATTGTGCGAAGCAAGAAGATAAAATTTTAGCTTAGAAAAAGAATGGAATGCAAAAGGGTAGGTAGAAGCACTATGGTGGTTACAGGAAAAACATGAAGCTTTTATCCTAAAGTCAAATGTCAAGTATTATTTTCATGTGCATAAGAAAAGACAGAGGATTAAATTTGTACTCTAAAGATTAATATATCAATTAATTTTGGTGTATTAATCCCCATTCCTAAGTTTTAATACCCCAAAGTTGTCCCTTCACTCATATTTTTGTCCACCCCTCTATTCCTAAGTTTTGTAACCCTGCCATACACTCCAACTATTCCCCACTATGCATTAAATTAATTTCTGCCGACCCCACCAAGTGCCCCATCATGTTACATTAACTCTCCACCACCTCTCTCCTCATCTGTGACAACCTACCAAGATTTGATGGCCCACACCATATTTATCCCCCCCTCACCATCTGAACTTTACCATCGGGGTGGAAAGGGGGGGGGGGGTTCCGAAAATGGGCCGGTATTCAAAACCGTGCCCGCCGCTACATGTCAACACTACATCATTTCGGACCCCCCTCAGGAAAAATCGTTAACCACCTCCCCCCCCTCCGAAAAGCCGTTTCTCCACCCCCCGATACCACTCATCTATCCATTGCGCTCTCGCCACTCGCCTTCCACCATGTCATTTGCCCGTTGATTCTACTAATCACATCCGCTCCTTCCAAAATTAAGTCGTTAAATAATTAAATGGTTTGGATGTTAATCCAATGGACCCATGCCACCTTCAATGGAAAAACCAGACTGTTATATAATCCTCCCTTTCACTCATTAACTGGTTATTGAATTCATACACTGCCACTGTTATTTCTTTGTTATAGGTTTCTTGGACCAAACTCTGACATTTTCGCCTGCCAGCGACACTATCCACTCAATCGTTTTTAGCTTATTACCTATGTTTTTGTACACAAATCCTAATTCCTCTCTGTGTATTGAAGCCTGTAACCTAGTTTTCACTATTGTCCTTAGCCTTATTCGAATATGCCTCCAAAGGACAAGGGACTAGAAGAACCTGTCAATCCTTTGAGCTATCCTCCCATTGATTTTCACCACATCCCTTTGGTTGAAAGAGACCATAAAATCCATGAAACTCTCATGCCAATTTGACCTTTTTGAGATGTATCGTTGTCTTGAGGACAAATATATAGATAAATCCAATGACATTCAGCTATGGGAATCCAATTTACCCCACTATATCTTTCCCTGTACCCACAACACCCCATAGTTTGTTAGGAAGAGTCATGCATGTTATTTTCCAAGCTAAAAGGCCATGATTTCACCCATTAGAGAAATTTTGTTTACTACCACTCCTCAAGCCATAAACCAGATGATGCAAGCCCCTACAGTAGAGAATGACACCCCCTTTTCCTATGAAGCACTTGTTGAATTGTACTAGAAATTGGACTTTTCCAAGAGGGCCAAGTCCCTTGATATTTTCTTGACAAAGTATGCCCCATTTCCAAAGAAAAATCCTCCCTTTCCCTCCTCTATTTTCCCTGAGAGAGCCAAGCAAATTATCACAGTCATCTCTTACCTCCTTGGCTACTACTCAGATCAGTGGGTAGATGAGGCCATCATAGGATTTCTGTCCATTTTCTCTGCTGATTCTAAGCCCTCCATAATGTTTAACTTTAACCAATTTCTTGTAGATTATATTCATGAGCAGTTTATCAAATTCCAGATTGAGGAGGTGTTCAAGTATGCTTCTGTGTTAGTCTATATGTCCTTATATTTTCAGGGAGACAACATCAAACTTACTTTACAAAAGATGGATGAAGAAGGGAACCAACAGTCAGTCATCTTTTGTACTACTTTGGTGATGAAGGAACAAAAGGAATACACATACAAATAGTTCATAGAAATGTTTGTACATCCAACAATCAGTCTCTTAGGTAGCAGAACAAAACCGAGGATCAATGAGGAAATTAGAAAGGTGTCGCAGCTATAACACCAATTTCAGATAGGGGATTAGTACCTCTATCAAAATTATACATAATTAAGAATATTTGGGTGTGAGATTGCCCCTTACAAGCTGCATAAATTCCTCCTAATGAGAATTTTTGCTCTAGAGTACATAAGACATATGCTTAATATGGATGAGATCCACTTTGTAGTTGCCAAGAAGAAGTCCCAATTCAAAATTAAAACACAGATAGGGCCTTTTATTTGCAACAGTAGGGCAACAGGGGAAGAAGTAGATAAGCTACTAAAAGAAAGGTAGTTCAACCTTAGTTTCACCTGGTCATGTGATCGATTAGGAGTCATTTCTAAATTAAGAGTGGAAAACAAATCCACTGCATATTTTCACACAGCCAGAGCAGAGTTAGAGAAGTACCAAAACCAGCTAGAATGGGTTGAGAACACCCTACAAGAGGTAGAAGAGCAGATGGTATCATCCTCTCCAGTACAGACTCCTACCATGTAGGAGAAAACATCTAAGAGAAGCAGAGAAGAAGAGTCCCCTTCAGGGACAAAAATTTTCAGTGAAGGATTCAAAATTATGTATAGGAAGAAGGCCAAGCTTAGTTCCAAACTAAGCCTCTGCAAGGATTCAGAGCAAGACAACATTATTACCACTAATAAGACACTTGTTTCCTCATTAGTGGGTTATCATATCACACTGTCTCCCACTACCTCTATAGCTTCACAAGATCGACAGTAAATGCAGACCAACACATCTACTACAAGAGAGATAGAGAAAAGTATAATGGATATTTTTAAGGAGATAAAAGTAAGGAATGAGGCCTTGAATATTAACATCTAAAATCAGTTCTGGAAGAAGACTTATAGTTCCTAAAGTAGGCTGCTATCAACCTTTGATTCAGATAAAGGTAAAATGAAAATGGCATTCCTCCAGGCATAGGTTCCCTAGCCCAAGGCAACATCAGACTTTAAGAAGACATCATTTGAGTTTGATGTAAAAGACATACATCCCATTGACAAAATGGAGATGCAAAATAAGGCCGGGGAAATGATTTTTTCCACTATCACTAACACTGCTATGAGTTTGCCTAAATTGCAAGTTATATTAGCCAATGTTCAATCACAACTAAATATGGGGAAGTTCTCTGCACTTGCCAAATACACCAGGATCAAAACTCTAGAGGACTTGGTGATCAAAGTGGGTTATGAACCTGCAAACATCAATGCTACAGAAGATATTCTAAGGAAAAAGAATTTAGACATAGTAGCATTAAGGAAGCAATTGAAATTACCAGCTACAAAAGATCCTTTGGCCAAGGATATTGAAGAAACAAAGACACAAAAGGCAGAGATGATGAAGCTCATCATGGAGCAGAGTGCACAGTTGAAGAAATGGAGACAGAGATGGAAAAGATGATTAAAGAAAAGGAGCAAGCTGCCAAAATGGATTTTTTCCCTTTGGAAGCACTCCCTATCATAGCCATTCCTACAACCACATATTCTAAAACAAGCATAGGGGCTGCTGCAGACCAATTGGCAAATGCAGTGCAAAACATGCCTCTCCAGACTGAAGAGGTCAAAAGTTTGTAGGCTCAAGTCAATCTTCTACAAGATCATCAGGAAAAGACTAAAACTTTTCATGCAGCAGAGATATAGACAGTTGAAAATTAGATAGAGGTATGGAAGAATTCAGCAACTGAGTCCTCTATTGGCTATACACTGACCCATGTTAAAGAATTATATGGAACAATATCATTGAAGAAATAGATGAAATCTGGCCATGTTCTAGATTATATTTGAGCAGAAGGAATTGATGGAGAAAGCCAAGAAAACCATTTCCACTATCAATGCTTAATTGGGAGAAATGCCTACTACAACCAACAACATCATAAAGTTACTTAATTCCAAAAACAGATATGAGCTCGATGATCAAGGAGTAGACGACAAAACAGAAACCGTCCTGGAAGTAAAGAAAGTTCTAAAAAAGAAGAGCTTGGTTGTACAACTGACAAATAAATGTCACACTCGGAGGTAGCAGTTAACAGGTTTTTCACTAGAATAGATGCATTGAACAAGAAAGATATGCCTTCTTTATTTGTGATTAATGACAAATTGATGACCAGGGAAGATTACAAGAAGAAGCTTCAAGACATTGCAAAGGATACAACTAAATCTTCCGACATCAAAGGTACTATGATAGGGAGATATTTTTATGAAGCTATCTGCAACATCAGTTTTATCCAACATGAGATAAAACACAATTTTGCAGTAAAACCCACTTTGGCTCGGTATACTGAGGTATTTGAGATCTACTGCAAGGTAACAAAGATTTATATTCTAGATGAAGACAAGTGGGATAAGTTATGTGAATTCGAGGATTAAAAAGACATGCCAACTTCACCAACCCAACACCTGAATAGTGGCCACTCAGCAACTATTCTCCTCCAAAGCAGTGCTAGATGTCCAGATCACTTCACCAGATTCATTCCTTTTGATCACATTATTTCTTTTATGTTAGTTCAAAGTTAATAATAGAATTTCATGTCACCGAGGAATTAATTGTAATCTTTTTGTAAATTTTGTTTAAATACTTCATTCTTCGAAGTATTGAGTGTTGATCCCTGAGCATTGTAACTCTTTCTTTCAAGCATTGTACCATTTTCACTTTGGTGGAGCACCATTAATGAAAAGGCTTTTCACAGGATACTTGTGTTATGAAATACTAGTGATGTTTTTCCTACTGTAATTGTGTTATCATTGTTATTCTTCTTATGTTATTCATCTAAAATCTAATTGTAAAACAAGAGATGTGAAAAATAGGATGTGTTTTTGAACACCTTATTTGGGCTGTGTTTACAATCTATGTTTTTTTCTTCTGAAAGTCTGATTGATAAATTCTTAAATTCTTCTCAATCCCTGCTAAACCACACCTTTTCTCCATTCCATAACTTAATTTAAAGATCCATTAAATCTAGCTAGCTTGCTCTGTGATTACTCCTTTGAACTTCTGGTGTAGCGTTCCAGTTTTATTTGACTCCATAGCCCAATGGAATGAAAGTGATTTGATCATATCAACCAACCAATCAACCAAATTCAAACAAAGAACCAAGCGTAATCATAACTAGCCTAAAATCAACCTAAAAACCAAGTCAAATAATAAAGAGAGAGCCCTCTCTAAAGATGGTAGGGCTAGATCCCAACATTCAAAAGTGGTTTGATGTTTTCCAATGTATTTACTCTGACAACCTTAAAAATACAGAACGATAATGCCTAGGGTTGTGTAACTTAGTTGGTTGTGGAGGGAGTTGGACCAATATTTCGAGATGCCTGGTGTCATTGGGTACTGGTCCGGATTCCATGCCTTGGGTGAGTCTTGGGGCTATGGTATAGATTGAGGAGGCTATATTTCCTAGTTCTAAAAGTTGGGAAAAAGGCTTGAGATTCCTCTGATTTTCCCCAGTGCTATGATGTAACTTTGGATGCCTGCTAGTATACTAGTTCAACATAGGGTGTCGTGCACACATGGGATAATAAATAAAACAATAATTGAATATATTAACTTCAGGACGAAGTTTCTTAAAAGAGGAGGATATGTAATGCCCTGTAAAAATAATAATAATATAATAAATAAAATAAAAATAATGGTGAAAATATAATAATAAATAAAATAACAAATAATGAACAAAATATAATAATAATAATAAATAACGAGTGACGAAGAAAAGATAATAATAAAAAAAATTTTGATATAATTAAATTAAAATAAAATACAAAGAAATGAAAGTGGGTGTGTGACACATGGATTGTGCACATGCGGATCCATTTCTGATTCCCTTGCCATTTTTAGAATAGTTGGTTCTATTTAATGGCTGAAAAGGCAGGTGAGAGGCATTCAATCATTCGCTCATTCTTTGAGGAAGGGAATGTTATGCGAGACAAAAGGCCTAATAGTAGTAAGTTGATTGAGGGCTCGGGGGTGACAACTGCAAGAAATATTGGTTGCACCTTGTCTAAGGTTGGGTGGAAAGTTGTCCTCAACAATCTATTGCAGTTAGCAAGATCCAGATGGTGCTATGACCCATAATCACGAGTAAGTTCTACTTTGGTTCTTCGCTTTATAGGTATGTCTTCTTGCTAATGTTTTCTTTCGAAAGTCCTATGGTACTTAGATGAATATTTGTGTGATTTATTTATTTAATTAGCTATGTTAATGGATAACAATAAGTTTGATGTATTAATTTTTCATATTTTGATTTTGGGTCAATACATTGGTCCTCCTTACATGGCTACATTGTCTCTTCCTAGATTCACGATAGGGCAGGGTTAGACCACCAAACTCCCTTGTCCAACTTAACCCTACCACCAACGACCCAAGTGGCTTGTCTTTGTAGTGTTTGTCCAAAAGAATTTATGTAAACCAATTTTTTTCATTTGCTAGGGGAATGGAGGAGAAGAGTGCACACTTAACCCAACCTAAGTGGGGCATGCTTTTCAAGGCAGGAATATTCTGCCAGGGAATATTTCAAGGACTATTCCTTTTTGAAGGATGTTTAGGAATCTTTAGATTCCCTTAGAGGTTGATTTTTAACAGAGGCAAAATGATGCTGACTTTATAGTCATTTTTCTCAGAATTTCGCAAGGAACGCGATGGTGTGATTAGTTTCCTGATCTGAGTAGTGAAATTTCAAGCAATCAACAATGACAAATATTTATGGAATCTTCGAGATTCTCGAGGCTCCCTATTATGATGGTGTTAGAAAGGGGTCAAGTTTACAGTCATTTGACACAATTTCGAGCCACAAATTAATGACGCAGTCCATTTCATCAGTAGAGCTATGCATTTTCAGGCTGTCCTTGGAAGTGGAGGCATATGATCGAATGATGCTATGTCTTTCTTTTTATTTGCTGAGATGATGATTTTTTTGATGATATCCATGTTACCATTATGTTGAAGGATACTTGTATGCCACGTCATGTGAGAATTTATTATCTTGTCATGATAAAGGAGGACCCATATGAGTGAGAGTTCCTATAGGAGGACATCTTGTGGAGAGACATGCCACTCTAGCTGAGGGAGTTAGTCCTTGTAATGACAAAGAATATACCATGTACATCATCATCATCTTGCAACATTTAATGAAGCAACCTCCCCATTCTTGAAACCAGACCCAAAGACATAACAACACTAGGTGAACTCCATTATCAATGTGTGTGTGTCCTATGTTTTGATGGTCATCATTATGTTTCTTCTTCTTTAAAGTATGCACATGTGGTTTTTCATACTCTTTCACATGCAATTCTGCTAAAATCACATAGGTAAAAGATCTTGGTTAATTTTGGTAGTTGAAGAGATCCAAATCAAGTTTGGTATCAGAGCAGGTCTTCTTGATGCGAGTTGCATGAGTGAATGCTAACTAGGAACAAGCTTCAAAGTAGGAGAAGGAAAACTTAAATCCCTTGATCCCGAAGCAGGGCGTGTAACACGAAGATGGAACATGGAAGATGAGGAAGATCAAATGGATGAAGAGAGAAATTATCACAAGATATTATTCCCCAAAGTAGAGAAAGTTGACAACTTGTTTGCAAAATATGAGAAGACAATCAAGCCTGAGAGGAAAGAACTAGATGATCATGCCTTGGTAAATCATAAAGGAGGAGGAAAAGAGCCTCTTGAACCTCCCTCTCCATCTTCTAGTGAAAGTTCTTTTTCATCCTCTTCTCATTAGTCTAGAGGTAGAAGTACTCATAAAATGCCCCTTTTCAAGTTGGATGTAAAATTCAATTTACTTTTGTTTAGTGGAGAATCTAATGAAGAAAAGCAACTAGACAACTCGATCAGAGAGGTTGAAGTATATTTTTGCATACAAAGAATAAAAGAGGATGAAGCTAAGATCCAACTAGCATCCCTTCGATTGAGTGGCACTACTCTCATCTGGTGGGAAGGAAAGCTGCAGAAACATGGTAAGAATAGTCATAAACATCTTTCATCTTGGTCTGAGTTCATTTCTTCTTTATGGGGGTAGTTTTACCCATTGGGTTATAGACAAAAGGCCATGATGGAATGGAAAAATTTGAAACAAAGTAAGGGTAAAACTATTCAGAATTTTACAGAGGAGTTTAGGAAACAAGCGTTAGCATTTAATGTTCCCCTAGACACTCCTGAGATGTTGATGAAATATATTGGCTATTACATAATTATTTGCATCATTCATTATTATTATTTGAGCCTAAAACTCTTGATGAAGCTAGTGTGAAGGCTGTATATCTTGAAAGCAGGGAGAAATATGAACAAGATGACCACCCAAAGAGGACAACAACAACTAAGAAAGGAATCAAATCCCTTTTGTACTCATTGTGAGAAAGAAGGGAAAGATGAAGAACATTGTTGGAAATTGCATCTTGAATTCAGGAAAAAGAGGAACGACGTAAAGGAGAAGAAAAAGATAGTTAGAGCTGTGCAACAAGACCAAGAATCTAAATTAGAGAATGACGAGAGGATCATAGTTGCAATATCTGTAGGTTTTGGACCAATTGACCTAATATTATACTAAGGTGATGAAACGAATATTGCCGCTCTTGGGATTGCAGAAGACAGACCCATCGAATTGGGTTATGATTCGAGAAATGAGACAAAGATTTCAGAAGATGTTGTGCCAAAAATGAAGAGGGCACCAAATGCTAAATGGCTCCAAGAGATTGAAGAGATCAACCAAAGCATTCAGACAGAGAATGTTGAACTAAAGAGACTCCTACAAGAAGTAGAGAAGGAGAAACAAAGGTTGCAACATCAGTTACAAGCCAAGGAGGAGGCCTCAGAAAAGTTGTAGCATAACAAGTCTGAGGTAAAAAGCGGTTCTTCAATTTCTTGTCCTTTTTATGATGATGATTCACTGCTTTTGAGAAACATACTACATGAATTGTATCAAAATTGTTGAATAAGATGAGGTATCAAGGGAAAGGCATCGACATTAATGGACAAGGCATTGTGAATCCCATCAAAGTGGAGGAATTTCCTTGTTATGTACGACTTGGATATGTCAAAAAAGAGATTGGGAAATGATCCAAGAAATCAAGTGACCAACCAACGGCGGATGATGAGAACACTTCATCACATTCTAGTGATACTAAGGATTCCACAGGCACTTATAAGAGGCACACGAGGAATAAGCATTCCAAGACAATCCAAAAATTTTGGAGGAGAAATAATCATTGTAGTCACTACAACGAGGATGCACAATAGGGAGCCGCATGTTAGATACTCCATGCACAGAAAGAACTTCCAAAGAAACTAGCTGGAAAAGTTGCTCATCAAGCGAATCAACTCCAGGATGATGACCCATTCACTTTGTTGAGTAAGAGATGGTTTTAATAGATATAGTAGCTTGTCTTGTTCACATTTTTTAAGTCATGTGTTATGATATAAATTGTAAAAGTGATGATGTGTTTTCCATAGCTTATTAAATAAATGATGATGTTTTTGGCATTTTATGGATAGTTGGGATATTGGTTTCTATAATGATGTACACTTGACCAAAGAGTGCGTGTTATAAAATCTTGGAAAGTACAAGGACACTTGGTCAGGTAATTGAAAATGTAGTTTGCAAATATTGTACTACATGCTTATAGAGGATGCAGGTGTCGGTTCGTGACTTATGGCTCCGAAGAACAAGGGTGAAGGAGAAGGAAGTATGACCTTTCAGGACACTTATTGTGCAGATAATGTAACACAACAATCACATATTATGTTCATGCTTTTTGAGGACCAAAATCCCCTCAGTGGGGAGGAATGATCTAGGTGGTTCTAGAAATGCTCAAGATTCAGAAGTGGCTTTGGAAAAGATCAAAAATCAAAGTCACTAGATTGAATTGAAACCAGGGACAAATCAAAGATCTCGACGCAATATTACCAATTGCACGAATGACACCTTAATCCAATTTCGTATGTGAAAGTTATGGTCGGTCAAAGTTTTGGTGAAACTAGGCCCAGTGGCCACCACTAACGAGGAAACAATTTGGCATTTACCGATGCATGAATTACAACCACTAAAACAGAAAAGTTTGTTGCCTCTTTAATTTTTTTGGTGACCCTAAAAATTTGGCTTTTTTTTTTTACCAAGTTGTTTAAATAAAATAAAAAAAATAAAAAAAAGGGGTAGCACGCTGCCACCCTTGCCACCCCTAATGAAATTGTCATATTATATGGTAAAACATGGTGGGTGGGCCACCCAATGACAAGCCCACCCAACTAAACGACACATATTGCAATGGACTGGTGGGGTTTGAACCTACCTCGTCCGGTGGCCGGCCCACCCAATGCGATGACCCAATAAAAAATAAAACCAAATTAAACATACCGCCAAAAATTGGCAAAATAATTATGTAACCGTGGGAAATTTCAGGTGAGGGTAGCGTTGGAAATGCCGACCTCCCTCACCCAACTTAACCCCATCACCAATGACTCAAGTGGTTTGTATTTGTATTTTCTACCTAAAAGCATTTATATAAACAAAATTTTTTCATACATTGGGGGAATGGAGGAGAACAATGCGCATGAAACCCAACCTAGTCAGGGCATGATTTTCGAGGAAGGAATATTCAGCCAGGGAATATTCCTTTTTGAAGAATGTTGAGGAATCTCTAGATTCCCTTGGAGGCTGATTTTTGACAGAGGCAGAATGATGCCAACTTTATAGTCATTATTCTCAGAATTTTGCAAGGAATGTGATGGCGTGATCAGTTTCCTCATCTGAGTAGCAAAATTTAGGAAGTTAGCAATAAGGAATATTTGGGGAATCTTCGAGATTCCAGACGGTCCAGCTTATGACACTGTCATAAAGGGGTCGAGTTTATAGTCATTTGACATGATTTCGCACCACAAATTCAACGATGTAGTCCATTTCGTCAGTAGAGCTATGCATTTTCAGGCCATCCTTGGAAGTGGAGGTATATGATGTAGTGATGCCATGTCTTTCTTTTTATTGTTGAGATGATGATTTTGTTGACAAGATACATGTTACCATTATGTTGAAGGATACTTTTATGACATGTCATGCGATAATTTATTATCTTGTCATGCTAAAGAAAGACCCATATGTGTGAGAGTTTCTATAGGAGGATGTCTTGCGGAGAGACATGTCACTCTAGCTGAGGGATTTTGTCCTTGTAATGACAAAGAATATACCATGTACATCATCATCATCTTGTAGCATTTAATGAAGCGACCTCCCCACTCTTGACATCGGGCCCAGAGACATAACCCATACTTGGTGAACTCTGTTATCATTGTGTGTGTGTCCTTTAATTTGATGGTTGTCATCATATTTCTTCTTATTTAAGGTATGCACATGTGATTTTTCATACTCTTTCACATCAATTCTGCTAACATCACATAAGTAAAATAACTTGGTTAATTCCAGTAGTTGAAGAGATCCATATCACCTCCACCACCACCGAGAACAATGCTTCTGAATTTGCATGGTATCCATCATCACGTATCCTATCAAGTAGGGAACTCCACTACCTTCAACATCAAAGGTAAGCATGATAGGTTCTAATTTTTGAGGACCTCCAACACCCTTGAGAACATGAATTTTGAATTTGTAGGGCCTCCATCACCACGTATCCTGTCAAGGAAGTGTCTCTAGTTATTACACGTTCTATTTCCTTCCTCTATTTCTCCATTCTAGATATTCGTCCAATTGTTGTGCACTCTATTTACCTCATTTTCTACTTCATTCCAGATACTTTCCCACTTTTTGCATGCTCTGTTGGGGTTATATTGAGTAAGTATCTGCTCCATGCCTTTGAATTTCTCTTTATTTGAAGAAATTTAGTAGCTTGTATTCTCTCTTTGAATAAATTTAGTAGGTTTCTCATTTTGACTCTATGCATTTATCAAAATTTAAAGGGTGGGGGAAGAAGGATTTTTGTACAAAGTTAGACGATCCAGGAAATAATTGGATTATCTACTGATAATTCCCTATAGTTATTCCTATAGAAAGTGACTGGGAGTGCTTGAATCTCGACTAATAGAGTTTCTTTCTGTATATAAAAAAGATAACAAAACTCCCCCCATATGTCACAAGTATGCCCCTCGCACTATGTCTCTAGTTGTGCACAACCAGATGAGAGAGGAGTGATTGACTTAAAAATGTTTAAGTGACCCTTTTGAGCTATAGTTTCTGGTAGTTATAATGGTCACCCCATCTAACTACAAGAAATTTTGTAATGAACATTGGGTGAAAAATCCAAGAAGGGATTTTCATATTATTACAAATGAGGATAATGGGGATATTCCGTTCTGTCCAAAATATTTGTTGGGATTCATTTCCCATTCCAAACTAACTCTTTGCCCCAAGAAAACCTTTTGAATTATAATGGAAGCTAGATATTTTTCCCAGAAATGTTTGAATATCTCAGGTGAGACGCCGTTGTAAACCTAGATGTCTGAGTTCTGGCCGACCTCTTGAAAAGTATTATTTTCTAATGGAGAAATGTATACCAGTAACAAATGGGAGATTAGCTCCATAAATAAGGACTTTTTCTTAGTTGGGTTACCTATAATAAGTAAATTATTTATACCTATTTCATAGGGGAATGCTAGATTGTCTCCTACCCACCCGAGGAATTCCATTTGTGGGCTGAATATTTATCCAACGATAAATGAAGTTGGGAAATTCTTGGTGTGAACCTAGGAATATAAATGTTCCAGTCCCCTGTGTTCATTCATACCTATTCCTGTGCCAAATTGAATTGAAATATATTACCTCTTTTCAATACATCATTAAGACCTTTTCCCTCCAACAGACTATTGTGTGTAAGTCTCTTACTTTTTATTGCATAATGAATTGCATTTTCGAGATTGACCTTTATCAAGTTTTCATATGGTTGAGATCTAATTTTAGTTTATCTCACCTCCCCCCCAGTTAAATATGAGGTCTTCTCACTTCAAAAATTATGTGCAAATAATGTTCAGGCCTTAAGAATATTTTGAAATAGTGTCTCTCTTTCATCACCAAAATTCCCCACAAGAGCACATTCGCTCCTTCAAATGATGAAAATTATTGGCATCCCTTACAATCAAAACTCTTCCAACAATATTTGATATGAACTTAATTAAGGAGTGGAAACCACCACACACGTGGAGGTTTTTGAAAATTTGGATAGGTGTCCTAGGTGGTGTGCTTGTAAGGCAAAATAAATAGGCAACTTCTCACTATAGTGGAAAAATTATTCTTGTTTTTGTTCTTGTTCCACATCATGTAACATAGAGTCAATGTATGACACATCTCCTACCTTCATTACCATAAAATGTATCCCATTTTCTCTTCAAATATGCTTTGTATAAAGGCTTCACGTCATCATCAAATTGCATTTCATTCGTTGTAGATGACCTTGACGTTTTTATGCTCTACAAAATGCATGCCCCTCACCTTCATAGCTCTTACTAGGCTGGATATCCCTTATTTTAGATCCATTAATATAAGCAATTATTTGGATTTCATATGTAAAATGTTGGTGATGATATTATTTTTTGTTGACAACCTTTTCATACAGATCACTGTCATTATGAAGCTACTTTTTATTACCAAATTGAGGAAAATGTTGGATATGTGAATTCTCATTTCTAAAGTTTCTATAATACCAAAATGTATTTGGATAACTTCAATTTCACTTTTCTACTTGAGCTTTACAACCTTTAGGTGCTTAGCAGACCCAATTTTACATGGATCTGCAAGTCCATCATACATAATGAAATGAAATAAAACAAAATAAACAGATGTTGATGCAATACCCTATAGGATTACATAAGGCTCACTTTATGGCTAGCCACACATATATTTGATCCATAAAATTTACCTTCTTTAATCTTCTTGAAAAATAGTAACACAAATGCATTGCATTTTTTCCATAATCCATCAATACAGATTTTAGGGGATATGAATACTTGGACCGTGAAAATGATTGCTTAATAGTGGATAGAATACCCTATTGAGAAGCTATAATCTTAATATCTTGTCAAAGAATCAACACTTTATCATAGACATAGATTATAATTGTTGCTTTAAATATTTTAACTATATTTTAAGAGTAAAGCACATTGGCTTCTTTGAGAAATTTAATTTAGAGATGATCTATGAATTTCTGTGGAAGCATGTTTCTTGCCTAGGTTAGGAGGCCATCAATTTAGTTTTCTATCTCACTTATATTTGTACGCCCCTTTGTCATTAGAAGCTAATGAGTTGGTGTAATGACTTCTTACATCATTATGAAATCCATTCTCGCCCATTCTTTCTTTGTATCATAATGACTTCTAATTATCATTAGATACCATATCTCTAATCCTTTGTTTTGAGTGTTTATTTAGGGGAGACTTACTATTATTCTAGGAGTCTAGAATGAATGTTCTCAGATGGTATTAAATTTTAATTATTATATCATGTTTTTATGCTCTACATAAATAGATTGTAATTTCTGATTTAAAATTTTTAACTAGGTTTTTAGAGTAATGTATTTAGCTTCTTTGAGAAATTTAATTAAGAGATGTTCTATGAAATTTTGTGGAAGCATGTGCCTTGTCTAGGTTAGCAAGCTAGTCATGTTTTTATGCTCTGCATAAATAGATGCCTCTCACATTCATAACTCTTATGAGGCAAGATATCCTTTATTTTATATGCAATAATATTAGTAACTCTTTGGATTTATATCGATCAAGCAAAAGAATAGTGTACAAAATGGGATGCCACTGCCAGTCTCCAACTAGATCCGTATTTTGGTTATTACTCTTAGTGTTTCAGAGATTTATTCATAATAAAAATTTAGGAAAGAAGAGTCTTAGTGTTGCACTGAAATCAAACATCTTCAAGCACAAGCTTTGATCACAATAAGTGGTTTTTTGTATAATACCCAAATTAATTTAAAATCGCTAGTGATTTAGTTTGAAAATAGTCTTGATGGTTTGTCCAAGCCATAAGTGGAAACAATATTTCCAAATTATATCCCCTTATAAGATTCTATGAGATTGGTGGTCAACGAAATGGAAATGAGCAATCAGGTTTTTTAGAGAAACTCAATAAAATCTAGTCAATTCTAGATTACATCAAAATCTAGCCTAGATTTGAGGTGTCCATGAAATTTACAATTGATATGGTTACCTATCATGACCACACCCCTCTTGTCACCAAAAAATTAGTGGAACAACTTTGTTCCTTTTGGTCCCCATTTTCCAAAGCCAAAACACTATAAATAATGGCTCATGTGTTCGTCTTCAAGTGTGTTTAGATCCAGACAAGTTTAATCTTAAATTCGTTAATTGATACTAATGGGTATCAAATAGTTTATTTTAACATGATTGAAATCAATGTTCATTATCTTTTTTCCCACTAATATTTAAAACTTTATTCACTTACACAACATGTAGTCCTACTCATACTTTCCTTGTATAACTTATAATCTTATGTTTTATATCTCTTCCAATGAATTGAAGAGTTTTACATCCTTATCTTCATAAACCAAAATTGTACCACCTTTATAGCAAGATAGAACAAACCTTGAATAATAATATCATTTTTTATGTTTTGAATAGCTCTACAGAGATTTCACCATTTCTCTAGATAATTGACATTTGCTTCATTACCACGACAAGAACTACATCCTCACACTTCTACATTTATCTCTCCAATGGAACTCATGAACACTAGACTTTGCTACCATATGCATATACTAGATGTTGCCTCTGTAGACATCCGATTTAGCTCAGTTGTTCTACTAAAAAAAATAACTTACTATGTTTTCTAAGACTCTTTGTAAAGCCAAAATTTGGTCTCCAATCTCTTTCAAATTTGTGTCTCTTTTCACTCTTTCTTCCTTTATTATGAAGGATAATGGATTTTTCCATTGTTTTCTTCTTCATTCATTTGTGCAAGGTCTACAAGAGTGCTCGAATTGGAGGTTGTGAACTGTTAGTGTTGATTGGGGACTCTTCAACTCTTCTACATGAAAAGGTAGGATCAATCCAGGCTATCTTTTCATCAGCACAAGGTGGGTTTCCCTATATAGAAACTCCACATATTATTCTACAACTACAACTATCCCATAAAATGCATTCAATCCCTACCGAAAATATTGGTCAATACAGGGTACAAAAACTATAAAAGCAACACTACGAACTTACAACAATGTTCATGGTTCAGGAAAAGTATTCAGTTTTGACCTCAATGATCGGGACAAATTTGAGATCCATATTTCCACATTTGGTGATTTTTTCGAGTACTTTTATTATCTAATCCATGTTGGGAAAATATAAATTGTTTCTAATGGCACAATGAAGGAAACAAAGCCAAACTACAACCACCAAGAACAAATGGGAGAACTTCTTTTTCGCTACATGCACTATCAAGCTGTGTTTGCAAGATGATCGAAGATCTCCTTTCTAGTGCTTTGATTTAAAAAGTATCAATAATTCAAATATGAAAATATGAATTACAGTTTTGATGTTATTGGTGTGCTTATTTCCACCATGTCTACCTTGACTATTCGATGAATATATGTAGCTAAAAACTTAGAAAAAATATCACATTAAAGGGCACGTCAGGATTTAGAATTGATGTAACACTATGGGAAGATCATTGTGACTCTGAAGGAAAGAAGCTTTTTGAATTGTGCTCTTATGCCAATGATCCAAGAGGATCCCAAAAGGCCTAAAAATTAAATTCCTCAAAACTCAATGAAACTAGTGTCAAGTTAAGTACCTCATATCAAGGAATCCAATGGCACAAATGAAAACTCAATCCGAGTTCATATGAAAAAGTTACGCCCAATCAAAGTTATAGTCAAACTTGGAAAAAGTACAAAATTTTAATTGCCACTAGATAAATTTGGATCAATACCAAAATTGGCGGTCCGACCAAATCTATTAGCTAGGGGCATAAAGTTAGTAGAATTCTAGCCAAATATGGTGACACCACTTAGCTAGGGTTAGATTTGTCATAACCGCTAAGCTTGGCAGCACCCGTGCTAAAATTGGCGAAGATTGCCATGACATGTTTAAAAAAATTATATATTATTTTGTTTTCTTTATAGAAAATGGGTCTAGAGGGGTTTGAACCCATGACTCCCTTCATTCTAACGATTATAAATGGTATAAACAACCAACCCATGAGCCGCTGATGCTTTGTAAATTCTGGTGGCATGATAATATATATACTCACCCAAGCCATTCAACCGATAGAGGAGGACCAAAAGAATAACAAGATATATAGGGTTGAAGGGAAGTGGAATAGTGAAAAACCCTACGGTGGAACCAGGCGACATGAATATTCTCAAGAAAATTCCTAAAAGATTTTGATGTGGAATCTTAGAGATTCTCTAGGGGTCTAGAGTTGACGATGTCATAATCTAGTTAAGTTTATACTCATTTTAATTATAATTTTGCAAGGATTTCATTGTTGCAGTCAGATTTTGAATTTCAGTAGCTAATTTTCAAGTCACTTTGATAATTTAGGTATAATGATATATTTTCCACGCATCTACCCTTTCTTTTTTCTAATATGAATGAAGAGACCTCTCCACTTTGAAGCTGGGCCCGAAGACATAGCCCACATTAGGTGAACTCCATTATCAAATATTGATGCATTGTCCTTATGGTCTCTTTTATGTGTTGTTTCTTCTTAAAAGTGTCACATTTATTGTTTTACATGATCTTTTATGGAGTTATACTAACATCACATAATAAAAGATCATAGATCATGATGGTATCAGAGTGGTCTTCCTTTTTATGTGAATTATGAGTATGGATGATAATTAGAGCCAAATTCAAAGAGGGTAACAGAAAAATCAAGTCTTTTGACCCCGATATTGGATGTGCAACAATAAGAAAGAAAACGGAGAATGAAAATGTTCACACTGGGAATGACAAATATTTCTATAAAGATTTCTATAGGATGTCAGACATGGTAGATAAATTGTTGGCATATTACAAGAAGAGAATAGGAAAGAAGGAAAAGAAGAACAAAGATAAATAAGAGGATAATGCTTCGATAAATCAAGGAAATAGAGGAGACCCTTCTGAACCTCCATCTTCATCTTCCAATGAATGTTCTTCTTCTTCTTCATCTCATTATCATCATTCAAATAGTCATCATAAAGATTGTTCTAGAAAGCCATTTTTAAAGTTAGATGTGAAATTTGTTTTTCCAATGTTTAATGGAGAAACTATAGCAGAATATATAAATAATTGGATTAGATAGATCAAAGTGTATTGCCATATACAATAGATTGAAGAGGATCAAGAAAAGATTCAGTTGGAATCTACTTTGCTAGAAGGCATAACTCTTGTATGGTGGGAGAGAAAGCTTCAGAAAGGTATCTAGCATAATGGTAAACTGCTTTATTCATGGCCTGGGTTTGTTTCTACATTAAGATCACAATTTTATCCATTGGTTTACCAACAAAAAATAATGATGGAATGGAAAAACCTAAGATAGGGCAAAGGTTAGAATGTTCAAAGTTTTACATAGGAGTTTAGGAAGCAAGCATTAACATTTAATATTCCTTTAGACTCACCATATACTTTGATGAAATATATTGGACTTTGCACAATTATATTCAACATTCATTGTTGTTGCATGATCCCACTAATCTAGATGAAGCTAGTGTTAAAGCTATTCACCTTGAAAACAAGGCAAAGCATGAACAAGATGACCATGCAAAGAAGATAAAAATAACAAAGAAAAAGGAAGAAAATACCTCTTCCTCATTCCAAAAAAGAAGGGCATGATGAGGAGCATTGTTGGAAAGTACATCTAGAGTTAAAACCTAAGAAGTATGGTGGAAAAGGGAAGTATAAACTATTTCTACAGTGCAACATGACCTAGCTTCCAATTCAAGAAATGAGATGAAGATCACAACTATTGGGATTTTAGGCGTTGGACCAATGATGGTAAAATAATCAAAGAATGCATGGCTCCAAAAACTTGAGGTGATCAACTAGAGCATTCAAGAAGAGAATGTTGAACTAAGAAGATTGCTACAAGAAGAAGAGGAGGAGAAGCAAAGATTGTAGCTTGAGTTACAAGCCACATAAGAGGCCTTAGAAACATTGAAGTGTAGTGAAGGCTTAGTGAATCCATCATCACCCACTTAAAAATTGGCAACTGAGGTAAATAATGTAAGTGATTCTTCAGTTTCTCTTAGGAAATTATATATTACAGAGCAATGGAACACATAAAATGTTGCAGAAATATAAACACAGAAAACACACAAAACAAGAGAGACACAGATATATGTGGTTCACTCAGTTTGGGCTACATCCATGAAGAAACAACTAGTCCTTCTTTTATTATATTATCCAACAAACTAAAGAGATACAACCTACAACAAATCCACTGTAACACCCTCTTCACTCTCAATCTCCTCTCTCTTCCTCACTCAAAATACTGATCTACATAGACGCAATACAATTCCCTCATATATAGTGAGGGGTTGCCTTATAGGGCAAAAAACCCTAAATTAAACATAACTTTTACCGTCAGATCATCTGCCTAATGAATGACCCAGATGACTAGAAATTACTACACTTTTACAAGGCAATTTTACTGTCAGATCATCTGCCTAATGAATGGCGCTGCCCCCAAACCCCTGCTGGGGGACCGCTAGCCCCTGGACCCCCTAGCTTGGGGGGATTAGCCCCCCCAGATCCCCACGGGGGGGAAAAGTCCCCCCCGCACCCCCCGGCATGGAGGGGTGTACAGTCTTCCTGGGGTATAGTTCTGGCTGAAACCTTTGAATACAGAAGATAATCAGGCTCCACACCCAACAATCTCCCACTTGGAGACTGATTATAGCAACTCCACTGCTGCTTCATTTGCTAGACAATGACTCCACTTTGACCTGGCTGTTTCTCATCTTCTTCATCATACTTGAAGACCAATTGAAACTGAGCATATTCTAAATTTCTCCCTGGTTACAACTTTTGTTAGCATATCTGCAGGATTCTGGCTAGTGTGTATCTTTTCCAGCTTCAACTGTCCATCTTCCAATGCTGACCATATGAAATGGTACTTTAGGTGTATATATTTAGTCTTGGAATGAAATGTAGAGTTCTGTGCAAGATTTATGGCACTCTGGCTGTCACTGTATAACTTGCCCAACTCCAACTTCTTACCCAATTCATCCAGAAACCTTTGTAACCAAATCATTTCTTTACTAGCCTTTGTAGCGGCATCATACTCTGCTTCTGTTGTTGAAAGTGCAACAACACTTTGGATTTTTGAAACCCAGCTGACAGTTGTTCCACTTACAGTAAATACATATCCTGTAGTGCTCCTCTTGTTATCTCTACCACTTGCCATTTCTGCATCAACATATCCCTGTAGAGCAATGTTTGAACCACCAAAGCATAATGCTTGTTTTGTGGTGCCTCTCAAACACCTAAGAATCCACTTCACTACCATCTAATGTTCTTTTCCTGGATTTTTCATGTACCTTCTTACAACTCCCACTGCATGTGCAATATCAGGCCTTGTGTAGACCTTGCATACATTAAGCTTCCAACTACTGATGCATATGGAACTTTAGACATATGAGCTATTTCTTCCCGAGCCTTGGGACACGCCTCCTTACATAATTTGAAATGGCTAGCCAAAGGTATACTAACTGGTTTTGCATTCTGCATATTAAACCTTTTCAACACCTTTTCTAGGTATTCACTTTGACACAATGTTAATTTGTGATTCTTCATGTCTCTAGTTATTCTCATACAAAGGATTTGTTTTGCAGCACCCAAATCCTTCATTGCAAATGAGTTTTCCAATTTCCTTTTGAGCACATTTATTTCCTGCATGTTAGAACCTGCAACAAGCATATCATCTACATATATTAACAATAGAATATAGCTACCATCATTTTTCCTTTTGAGATAAACACAATGATTAGAGTGACATCTAGTATAACCTTGTTTAGACATAAACCTGTCAAATTTTAGATACCACTGCCTTGGATCCTGTTTTAAACCATACAAGCTCTTCTTCAACATGCACACTAGTTTCTCCTTCCCTTTTACCTCATATCGTTGTGGCTGCTACATATATATCTCTTCCTCCAAATCCCCATGGAGAAAGGTTGTCTTTACATCTAACTGCTCAAGATGCAAATCTTCAACTGCTACTA
>APFE030494286.1:0-23771 GCA_000404065.3 Pinus taeda | reverse complement strand
TAACCAAAATAATTAACACCATATCCAATAAAGGTACATTTCTTTGATTTTGTGTCAAGCTTTGTTCTATTTTCTTTGTTAATGTGGACAAAGGCTTCACAACCAAAAGTCTTTAAAAATGAGAAGTTTACCTTTTTACCTGTCCATGACTCCTCTGGAATACCACCATCCAAGGAACTTGAAGGCCCTCTGTTTATTAGATAAACAACAATATCTCTCATGCACCTTGCACGCTCCATGACTGTCTTATTCATCCTTTCTAACACACTATTTTCTTGTGGTGTTCCTAGAACTATCTTCTCTCTACGAATTCCATTCTTTGAACAATACCTATCAAAATCTTTGTTGCAATATTCACCTCCATTGTTTGATCTGAGACACTTCAACCTTTTTCCTGTCTCATTTTCAACCAAAGCTTTCCATTTCTTGAAAGTATCAAATACATCATATTTATTTCGAATACAATAAATCTAGGTTTTTCTGGTTGCATCATCAATAAAAGTAACATGATAACTAGAGCCACCCAAGAGATGATACATAAGCAGGTCCCCATACATCTGTATGCACAAGCTCTAATTTTTCGCTCTTCTTTTCTTTCCCAACTCTAAGGAATCTGAATCTCTTCTATTTTCCATAAACACAATTCTCACATAATTTTAAATCAACATGCTTCAAACCTGGCAACAAATTTCTTGAGTGAAGAATCTACATCCCCTTCTCACTCATGTGCCTGAGCCTATGATGCCACAATGTCGTATCTTCTCTTGTAGAGGTTAAAGCCTTAATAGAATTAGAAATACCATTGCATAAATACAACGTACCAACCTTTCCTCCTTTCGCTATTACTAGGGATCCTTTAGTGACCTTCCAGGTTTTATCTGTGAAAGTAGTTACACAGCCTTCACCTCCCAACTGCCCTATTGAAATCAAATTTTCTTCAAATCTGGAACATGCCTTACCTCCTTCAATAGCCATTGATTTCCATTCTGCTGTTTTATGAAAACTATACCCATGCCAACAATTTTACAGGGTTTATCATCACCTGATCGAACCTGTCCAAAATCTCCTTGAACATAATCATAAAAATGTTTCTTATTAGGTGTGGCATGGAATGAGGCCCCTGAATCTACCACCCAGGCATCAATAATATTTTCTAATGAAAGAATCAAATTATCTTGCAACACATCATCTGTTACATTCGCTTCATGATTAGTTTCTTGTTGTGCGTCTCCTTTTTTTCCCTTCTGAGACTTGCAGTCTTTCTTCAGGTGTCCTTTCTTCCCACATTTCCAGCACACTATCCCCAATCTATACTTGGATCTACCTTTTCTTGACTTACTGCGATATCGTGGCATCTTTCCTCTTTCCATTTTTCTTCCCCTAGTCTCTGCAGTTAAAGCATTACCTGATGTCTCACCAAAGATTTTCCGTTGCATTTCCTCGCTAAGGATTGCACCGACAACATCATCAAACTTTAAAGTACTAGATCTAGAGACAGAGTTACTAATGGTCATAACGAAACCATTCCAGCTTTTTGAAAATGAGCACAGAAATAACAGAGCCGTAACTTCATCATCAAAAGTTACCCCTACCTAACTTAACTGACTTATAACTGTATTAAAATCATTTAAATGATCAACAACAGATCCACCCTTTGACATCTTCATATTAAATAAATACTTCATAAGAAATTCCTTATTTGAGGCCAAGGGTTTTTCATATAGTTTCTCTAATGTCGACATGAAACCCTCTGTTGTCATTTCCTTTGAAATATTAAACACTACCGACGCCTCGAGGCACAGCCGTATTGTTCTAAGTGCCTTTCTGTGAAGAATATTCCATTTTGTGTTTGTCATACTCTTTGGCTTCTTAATCTTCCATTTGCATCTTCAACAACTAGTAGTTTTTCCTATTGAATTTTTCGACCCTAAACCTACCATCTTCTGCCATTTCTCCCACTTGAACCAGGAAGCCTTCTCTCCTGCAAGTTTATCAGCCAAATTGACCTTTGGCTCTGATACCAGTTGTTAGAAAATTATATATTACAGAGAAATGGAACACATAAAATATTGTAGAAATATAAACACAGAAAATGCATAAAACAATAGAAACACAAATATACGTGGTTCACCTAGTTTGGGCTATGTCCATGGAGAAACGACCAATCCTTCTTTTTATATTATCCCGCAAACTGAAGAGATACAACCTACAACAGATTTGTTGTAACTCCGTCTTCTCTCTCAATCTCCTCTCTCTTCCTCACTCAGAATACAGATATATATAGACAAAATACAATTCCCTCATATATAGCGAGGGGTTGTGTTCTAAGGAAGAAAACCCTAAATTAAACATAACTTCTACCGTCAAATCTCTGCCTAATGAAGGGCCCAAATTGACTACAAAATTACAACATTTTACAAGGCAGTTTTACATCTATTCTTAGCGTCGGGGATGTTGCCTCCAAAAAGGTTGTAGCCGCCCCCCCTAGACCCCCCTGCAGCAAATATTTTATGGGCGGTTGGGGTCCAATGCAGAAATACCTTTTAATACATAAGATAATCAGGCTCCACACCCAACACTTCATACTGCATTCTCACATGATTTCTTATGTACCAAATGCTGCAATAAAAAGTATTTTGATCCAGCCTAATAATGATGGCAGGAGGGGGAAGTGGATTACTAGGATGCTAGAATTTGATTTGGAAATTAATCCTACCAAATTAATCAAAGGGTGGGGTTTAGCTAGAATAATGATTGAAACAAATCTTGACACTTTTGGTGTGAATTCAATTATGGAATTATTAGATTTTCCAGAGGATGAGTCAATGGTTAAAGTGGATGACCGTTTCAGAGATATTTCATGGTATACTAATATCATTTACATACAACAGAATCTACAAGTGCCACTGGGGAAAATGAAGCCTGTGCCCAATTTTTAAGGCTAAAATGTGTTAAATACTTTCTTTTGGATGATTATTTATCTTGGAAAGATCCACAAAGGCATATTATTAAATTTCTTATTAGAAAATGAAGCCAAAACAATTATCAAAGAATTTCATGAAGGATCTTGTGGGGGATATCATTATTGGATGGCTAGTGTTGATAAGATCTTGAGAGAAGGATTCTACTGGCCTACAATTTTTTCTAATGTCAGAAAAAAAGTTGTAGCCTACCATAAATGTCAATTGTTTGAAGGAAAGGCCAAATTAATGTCTCTACCTTTGAAACCCATTTTTGTAGAAGCACCATTTGAGCAATGGGGCCTTGACTTCATAGGCAAAAATCATCCAGCATCTTTAGTACAACACAGGTGTATCTAGATAGGAATGAATTACTTTACAAAATGGATTGAGGCACTTCCAAGAAGGCAAGCTATTGATCTCATTTTTATTCAATTTTTAGAAAACATCCTTTCCAAGTTTGGTAGTCCAAAAAGAATTATTACTAATAATGCACAATGTTTCAAATCCAAAAGATTAATAAAATTTTGTGATGAGTACCATATTAAACTTAGTCAGTCCACAACCTCTTACCCTCAAATTAATCAACTAGTTGAGTTCTCAAACAAAAGCTTGATCAGAATTATCAAAAATATGCTAGAAGACAACAAGAAGGCTTGGCATACAAAACTTAAGTTTTCTTTGTGGGTAGACAGGATCAGTACTAAAAGGTCAATAGGTACTAGCCCTTTTCAGTGAGTATACGATGTTGATGCAAAATTCTTGGTTTCAATTGGAATCCATGTTATATGATATTTACGGGAATTAAGAGAAGAACCAAATCAGCTTCAAAGGAGGATAAATCAGTTAATCAAGGTACAAGAGGATAGAGAGAATTTTTATGAAAAGTATCAAGGTGGTCATAATCATATCAAGAAATTTTTTAATAAAAAGACAAAATAAGATGAGTTTAAGTTCCTAGATCTAGCCTTGAAATGGGATGCTCGCATTGAGGAAAATGGTAAGCATGGGGAGTTTGAAAACATCTATAAAGGTCCATGTATAATCACAAATTTCCATAGTAAGAAAAGTTTCATTTTAGAATATATGTAAGGAGTACTACTATATGGAGGTCCAGTCAATGGACGTTTCCTAAAACATTACATTTCTTGAACAAAGAATGTTTCAAATTTCATTGTAAATATCCATATTTTTTGAAGTACTTGTAGGTTTTAACCCCATACAGAAATTACCTGCATACGAATTCTAAAACATAGAAAATAAAAAATGTGAGAGCATAACACATAAAACAAATATACACAGATCCCTGGATCCCAAAACCGGGACTACCAACTAGATTTTTCATTATGTTCCTTTCAATGTTACAATACATATTTATACATGTCGAAGCATCCAATACCATGGACCAAAAACCATCGTGTCCAAAACCAATGACCGAAAACCATTGCATCCAAAACCATGGGCCGAAAACCATCGTGTCCAAAACCAATGACCGAAAACCATTGCATCCAAAACCATGGACCGAAAACCATCGCATCCAAAATCATGTGTGAAAATCATGCACAAAACCATAGGTAGGTCTTCCCAACCTAACATAGGGTCCAAAACCATAGAGTGGGGTTAACTACACCCCTCAAACCCCCTGTGATCCCCCTCGCTACGCAATCGGCACAATGAAGGGGGGGCTTTGCCCCCCTTCTAACCCCCCGGTTAACTACGTGGGCTAATCGTGGAAAGAATATAACACAACCCAACATTCTCCCACTTGTTGTTTTCTTTCCACGGGAGCACAGAGAGCTTAGTCATTTATCTAGCCTTTCAACACCATTATTTCTCTACACCAGGGAACTTCTCAAAGCTCATAGATTTTGTCAATGCATCTCAAATTTCTTCAAAGTTGTCCACTTTGCAGCAACACTTTTTGTCTCTATCATATCCCTCACAAAGTGATACTGAACATCAATGTGCTTTTCTTGATGATTGCAGGTTTTTTGCCAAGAAAATTAACACTTGGCTATCACATTTACTCCTTTAGCTCCCTATACAACCCCAACTTTAAACACAATCTCTGCAACCAAACTGCTTCCTTGCTTGCATGAGTGGCTGCCATGTATTCTGCCTTTGTAGTTGATAGTGCCACTACAGATTGTTTCTTACTCATCCAACTGATTTCACCTCCAAATAGGTTAAACACATACCCACTTGTAGATCTTCTCTGATCAAGATCTCCAGCCCATTCTACATCAACAAAGCCATGAATATCCAACACTCTATCCAATCCTGGTCTTCCTTGGTAGCACAAACCATAATCACTAGTGCCACACAAATACCTGAAAACTCACTTTACTGATGTCCAGTGCTCCTTCCCTGGTTTTGACATAAACCTGCTCAATACTCCCATTGCATGTGTAATGTCTGGTCTATTACAGACCATTGCATACATCAGGCTACCAACTGCGCTTGCATATGGAACACGGGACATGTCCTCTTCCTCTTCTTGTGTCTTGGGACACTGATCAAAAGATAACTTTACACCTACAGCAATAGGAACCTTCACTGATTTACTATGCTGCATATTAAACCTCTACAATATTGTCTCGATATACTTCCTTTGTTTTAAACAGAGCTTCCTCTTTATCTGATCTCTTTTAATTTCCATGCCAAAAATATAGTTTGCAGCACCAAGATATTTCATGTCGAATTTGGAGGACAACTGGATCTTCAAATCCTGGATAATTTCTTTGTCATTTCCAACTAGCAACATATCATCCACATACAAGAACAAATAACATGGTTGCCAATTAATTTAAAATACACACGGTGATATGATTTTCTTCTGGTGAAGCCAAGTCCCCATATAAATGTATCGAATTTCTGACACCGCATCCTTGGTGGCTTTTTTAACCCATACAGAGACTTCTTTAACTTGCATACTAGTTCTTTCTTACCCTTCAATGCAAAGCCTTTAGGTTTCTTCATGTAGATCTCCTCTTCCAAATCCCCATGAAGAAATGTTGTCTTCACATCCATCTGTTCTACCTCAAAATCAAAAGCAACAGCAACAGATAAAAGTAATCTAATAGAAGCTACCTTGGCAATAAGAGAAAAAATAACACCAAAAGCAATTCCCTGCACCTGGTAATAACCTTTTGCTACCGAATGAGCTTTGTATTTCTCCACCTTTCCTTCTAAATTTGTCTTCTTCTTGAACACCCATTTGTTGCCAATGGGTTTCCTTCCAGCCGACAACTCCACCAGATCCCAAGCCTCATTTTTGTGAAAAGATGCCATTTCATCAACCATGGCCTCTTTCCATAGTTTTCCATCCTCTGAATCTACTACTTCCTTCATAGTTTTGGGATCATCATCAGTAATAAATAAAGAAAAATTTGAATAGAAAGTAGATGGACTATACCTCTCTAGCTACCTTCTTTCTCGAACTATTCTTCTCACACCTAGAGTTTGTGGCTCTTCATCTTCTGTTTCCTTCTCCGTTGTAGAGTTTGATTCTTCCTCCTTTAGCTCAAACTCTATCTTCTTGGGTTCCTTTGGTTGGAATTCATGTTTAATAACATATTTTACCTCTCTGAACACCACATCTCAGTTGTACACAACCTTCCTTGTTACTCAATTTCGAAGCTTATAACCCTTTAAACCATCCTTATGTTGGCATTATGACATAGGTTTTGGCCTTATGACATAGGTGTTGTCCTTGATGGCAACTCACTCAGATGACAAATCATAGTTCAGGCTCACAGAATGAAGGAAAAAGAATTATATGCAGGTTTACCTTGAAAAATCTGCGTATACATGCAGGTTTTCCGACCAAAAGGTGCATATATGTATACACGCACTTTCACGCAAGGAAAAGCATGTACATGTTGGAGAATTTGGTTTTGGTCCATGGTATTTGGACCATGTTATTTTGACCCATGGTATTGGTCCAAGGTATCTTGTCCGAAGTGTTGACCCCAGGTATTTGGTCCAAGGTATTGCTTCTAAGTGGTTTTGGACCATGGTATTGACAAAGGCCTAAGACTATAAAAGGAGGAGGAGATCATTAGGAAAAGGCACTCAAGTATTGAATATATAATGAAGAGAAAGATCTAGAATACTGGTCATTGGGTTATGGTGAATAGTTTGATCTAAACCAAGGAGGAACTTGAGCACTTGAAGAAGGATAAGTTCTATTGATGGGTCAAGAACTTAAGGCTTGAAGAGAAGTATCTTTATGTGGTTTTTATCTTTTATCTAAATAGTTGGCCCATGTCGTAATTTGTAAATCTGACGATCTAGGTATAACTGATGTCTAAATAGTTATAAAGGTTAAATCATCTTTTACAGATTTGTACGTAGGTTCATTACAACAAGGGCGCGTATACACGCTGGTTCAGCATTTCAAAATAGCCTATACGCAGGTTTGTCTTGAGCAATGTTCATATGCACACAGGTTTGACACGCTGAAGTAGCAGACACCTCATAAAATATGTTTTAGCTACTTTTGTCTACTGTTGCAGTGTTCTGGGTTCTAGCTTGGGTTCTGGTTATTGTTATTGTGTTCTGGTTACAGCTTTCAGAAAAGATATTGTTTGATTCAGTTTTGGTTGGTACAAAGGAGATTGGTTGATGTAGATATATTTGATGTTTGATTGATGTTATTGATGGATCCAGTCTAAAAATTTATGAAACATGGTCCCTGGAAGAAAAGAGAAGGTTGTAGCCTTCTATAGGTCAACACCTGCGTACTAGTACATTAGTTAGTACAAGAGCTAAGGGGTTTGTAGCTCCCTTCCAGGAGAATATGGAGAATGAGAGAAGGTTGTAGCCTTCTGTAGGTAGAAGCCTACGTACTAGTATAAGACTGCACTAGTACAAAAATATTGTAAAAATAAGTTTCTTATTAAAAGAAGATAGAGACGAATTGCAGCAGGTGGTTCTCACCCACATTGGGTTTCCACCTTATATCTTGTGTTCTTGTGTGTGGTTGTCTACTTTGTTTTTACTGCACCTGGTTACTATTATATGGTTCTGATACACAGATTAAAGATCAACATCTGATGAATTAACTAAATTATAAGTCTGCAAGATATATGCTAGTTTTCTTAACAACAGTTGCATATACACGCAAGTTTCATTAACTGAAGTAGCATATACAAATCTGATTGTGAAAAGAAATATTATTGAATTGATAATATTGATTCAGCCCCCATCTCAGTATTATTTCCAACAATTGGTATGAGAGTAGGTCCTTCAGAAGAAGCTTGATCGCTTGAAAGAAGATCTATCATCATGAGCAACTACGAAAGAGAGGCATCCATCAGGCCACCAATATTTGATGGGAGCAAATTTGTCTATTGGAAGGTAAGAACCATAGCCTATCTTCAATCTCTTGGAACAGATGTTTGGGAAATCGTGGAAGGAGGATATGCATTTCCATCAGCAATTCCTACAGATACGACAGGTAAAAAGCAGTATGAAACAAATGCAAAGGTTGTCAATACTCTATTGGGGATTTTGTCATGATTAGAATTTGTCAAGGTTATGCAGCTCAAAACCACCAAACAAATATGGGACAAGATTATTCTAAGCTATGAAGGAGACAATCAGGTAAAACGTGGAAAACTACAATCTCTCAGAATTCAATATGAAACTCTCAGAATGCATAATGATGAAAGTATAGCTAATTATTTCTTACGTATATATGATATTGTTAATCACATGAAAAATTTGGGTGAAGAGATAAAATAAGTTACTTTAGTTGAAAAGGTTCTAAGATCCTTGTCTTATAAATTTGAATCAAAAGTTTCTGCCATAGAAGAAAAGCAGGATCTTCAGAGTATTACTATGTCACAGCTGCACGAAATCCTAACTGATTTCAAAATGGGAAAAGGGGGTCCATCAGATATGAGAGAAGCCGCATTCAAAGCTTCAGGAAAAGGAGAACTCAATGAGTCAGGACATACATCAGAAGGAGAGGAAGAATCAAACTTTGTCAAGAAACTTCAACAAGGTTCTGGAATATTCATAGGTAAACCACCTTTCAAATGTTTTTCTTGTGGAAGAGTAGGTCATTATGCTTCCAAATGTCCTCACAAAGATAAGCTTGATAAAGGTAAGGAATCAGCAAAATGGTAGAAAACAAAGTGTAAATAAGAAGAGCTACTATACGCATGAAGATAGTGATGGTTTATCAAATAGTGATGAAGATGAAAATAGTAATGATTATAGACTCCTGATGGCTTTTGAAGATGATGATTTCTTGGATGCTTTAGATGAAGATGGTCTCTATGAAGAAATTTCTAAACTTAAAATCTGTTTAGAAGAAAAGAGTATGATTGTAGATACTCTTACATTCTAACTTGCTGAAAGGGAAAAACACAATGAAAAGTTAGAATGTGAAATTGTGGGTCTAAGAAAAGAAATTGAGAAAACAAAAGCTCTTAATCTTAAGTTTGCTAAAGGATAAGAAACTTTAGATGAAATTATCAAAGTACAACATTCTCCTCTGATAAATACAGGTCTTGGATATATTGAAGAACCATCTCAAGCACATAAGCCATCAACCTCCAAAAGTTATCTTGATGCAGCAAGAAGAAATGAACAAGTTGATAATCATCAGCAAAGTCTTAAAGCAGATCACCAGATAAATCAAGTTCAATATACTTCAAGGATGAACAGAAGCTATAACCAACCACAGGCAAATCATTCTCAATTTTCTTCAAGAATGAATGTCAATGGAAACTACAATCATCAGGTCAGTAGATTCGATAATCGTAGGAATTTCTTTAATGGCCAATGTTTTTCATGTAATAACTTTGGACACAAAGCTGCTCAATGTGTTTCTTAGAAGACCATCATGACTAGAGAAGCACAAAATCAAAGGAATGGGACTGGGATCATGAAAACGACCTACAAAAACTTTTTTTCTCTTGAAAATGAAATAGAATGCTCTGTCTGTAATAACTTCAGTCATGAATACTCTGAATGCAAGAGTAAATTTCAGCAAACATCTTAGAAGGAGCAAGCTTCATTGGATCCCAAAACATGGAAAAAGAAATAACCGCAAACCGAAATATGTGGTATAGCCTTATATGCAGAAGGACAAGAAAATCAATGGTACATCAATAATGGATGCTCGAAACACATGAAAGGTGATAAAGAAAAACTTCAGTCATATAGTGCCTTAGAAAAGAAAAGGAAGGTCTCATTTGGAAATGACACCCCTGCAGTCATAAAAGGTAAAGGCTCTATTCTCTTAAAACAAAAGGTCAAATTGGAGTATGTTCCCTCCAAAGAACAGGTTGTTGATATACTCACCAAACCGCTACCCAGAGAGACATTTGAATATCTCAGGCAGAAGCTGGGAGTAGTTGATTCTTCATAGACTTGTTGTTGAAACCTATCTGGTTCAGAGAAGAGTGTTTGTACGCGAGTTTCATGAAGTGTATCTACATACATACGTCAGTTTCTGTGGATACAGCCGCATATATTTTGTTTTGAAGAATATCAGTGGGTCAGACTCAAGATGAAAAGAGTCTGATATGGGTCTGACAATGATCATATGGCACAGGTTCATGGGGAACATATACTTCTAATAATGCATTGTTGGCATTATCTTAGAAGATCTTGGTACAATTTAACAGTTGTTTCTGATTCAAGTGGAACAGGTGCAGAGGGAGATCATGGTTGCTAGTCTAGATGGTGATTGATAGATAGTTGTTGATGACTATCATAGTCTTGGTTTAGATATTTTGTCTCTATGTTATGCATATATTTCTTTATCAAGGTCATGTAACGACCTATTTTGTTTCCCCACTATGCCTGGGATGGATGATGTAAGGTTCTTGTTTTATCATGTATAAACTTTTGATGTATCCCCACTTAGTTGGGTGGATGAGTCAATCTTGGTATATCCCCACTTGGTTGGGAGATGGATGTATGTATGCCTCTTTGGTGATAGGAAGGCCATTTATGATGTATAGAGTCATGTTCTTCTTGTAGAACATCTTTTTGCAAACCTTGCTTATAGTCAGGGGGAGCATGAACAGTACACTTCAGCATATCAGAAAAGTTCAGCATGTACTCAGGGGGAGAATAACCATTTCCCCTTGATGACAAAGGGGGAGAATGGCTTGGAATGACTTGGGGCTACCATAAATTCTAAAGGGGGAGATTGTTGGCATTATGACACAAGTTTTGGCCTTATGACACAAGTGTTGTCCTTGATGGAAACTCACTCAGATGAAAAATCACATTTAAGGCTCACGGAATGAAGGAAAAAGAGGTATACGCTGGCTTGCCTTGAAAAAGCCACGTATACACGTGGATTTTCCGACCAAAAAGCGCGTATGCATATACACGCACTTTCTCACAAGGAAAAGCACGTACATGTTGGAGAATTTGGCTTTGGTCCGTGGTATTTGTAACATGGTATTTGGACCATGGTATTTTGACCCATGGTATTGGTCCAAGGTATCTTGTCCGAAGTGTTGACCCTAGGTATTTGGTCCAAGGTATTTCTTTTAAGTGGTTTTGGACCATGGTATTGAGAAATGCCTAAGACTATAAAAGGAGGAGGAGATCATTAGGCAAAGGCATTCAAGTATTGAATATCTAATGAAGAGCAAGATCTAGAATACTGGTCATTGGGTTATGGTGAATAGTTGGATCTGAATTAAGGAGGAACCTGAGCGCTTGAAGAAGGATAAGTTCTATTGATGGGTCAAGATCTTAAGGCTTGAAAAGAAGTATCTTTATGTGGTTTTTATCTTTTATCTGAATAGTTGGCCCATGTTGTAATTTGTAAATCTGACGATCTAGCAATAACTGATGTCTGAATAGTTATAAAGGTTAAATCATCTTTTACAGATATGTACACAGGTTCATTACAACAAGGGCGCATATACACGTTGGTTCAGCATTTCAAAACAACGTATACACAGATTTGTCTTGAGCAAAGTGCGTATGCACACAGGTTCGACACATTGAAGTAGCAGACACCTCATAAAATATGTTTTAGCTACTTCTGTCTGCTGTTGCAGTGTTCTGGGCACTAGCTTGGGTTCTGGTTACTGTTACTGTGTTCTGGTTACAGCTTTCAGAAAAGTGATTGTTTGATTCAGTTTTGGTTGGTACAAAGGAGATTGGTTGATGCAAATATATTTGATGTTTGATTGATGTTATTAATGGATCCAGTCTAAAAATTTATGAAACGTGGTCCCTGGAAGAAAAGAGAAGGTTGTAGCCTTATGTAGGTCAGCCCCTACGTACTAGTACATCAACTAGTACAAGAGCTAAGGGGGTTGTAGCTCCCTTCAAAGAGAAGCTAGAGAATGAGAGAAGGTTGTAACCTTCTGTAGGTAGAAGCCTACGTACTAGTATAAGACTACACCAGTATAGAAATATTGTAAAAAGAAGTTTCTTATTAAAATAAGATAGAGATGAATTGTAGCAGGTGGTTTTCACCCACATTGGGTTTCCACCTTATATCTTGTGTTCTTGTCTGTGATTGTCTGCTCTTTTTTTACTGTACTTGGTTACTGTTATATGGTTCTGATACACAGATTAAAGATCAACATCTAATGAATTAACTAAATTATAAGTCTACAGGATATATGATAGTTTTCTTAACAACATTTGCGTATATACACAAGTGTCATTAACTGAAGAAGTGTATACAAATTTGATTGTGAAAAGAAATATTATTGACTTGCTAATACTAATTCACCCCCCCCTCTCAGTATTATTTCCATGACCTTATACCCAATAAAGATTTACTTTTCAAATTTATTATCCAACTTGGTTAGCTTCTCCTTTGGAACATGTACATATGCATCACATCCAAATACCCTCAGATGTGGAAGAGAGGGCTTCTTACCATTCCATACCTCTTGTGGAGTCTTATCCTCCAACGCTGATGAAGGTGATTTATTGATCAGGTAACATGTTGTCTCCATCGCCTCTGCCCAGAATTCTTGTCCTAACCTGACACCACTGAGCATGCTTCTTTCCCTTTCCATCAATGTCTTGTTCATTCTTTCTACAAATCCATTTTGCTGAGGTGTATATGGAGTAGTCCTTTTCCGTGCTATACCACACTTCTTACAAAATTCTTCAAATCCCTTATTGCAAAACTCTCCACCATTATATTTCCTCAACACCTTTATCTTCTTCTCTGTCTAGTTTTCCACTAGAACCTTAAATTCTTTAAACCTGTTAAAGAATTCATATTTCTTCTTAAGGAAATATATCCATGTATTCCTTGATAAGTCATCTATAAATTATACATTGTACATAGACTTACCTAGTGAGGGAACCTTCATAGGTCCAAACACATCACTATGCATAAGCTCTAGTATCTGTTTTGCCCTCTTACCACCAGAGGGGAAACTCACTTGATTTTGTTTCCCAAATACACAATTTCCATAGAAATCAAAATCCAGAGAGATATTACTCATACCTTCTACCATACCTTTACCATGAAGTATTCGAAGGCCCTTCTCTCCAATATGACCAAGCCTTTGATGCCACATCGTGGTCTTCTCTCCAAACACCACTAGATTTTCTGCTTCACTTTTAAGAACCATGGAACTATTGCACCCATCAATAATAGTGCTACCTTGCAGCTTGTATAGAGTTCCAATCTAAACTCCCCGCATCAATACCAATGCCCCCAAACCATCTTGCAGGTATCCTTCTCGAACACTGTTTTTACACCTGCATCATCCAACTTGCTTACAGAAATCAAATTTCTGGCTAATGCAGGAATATGCAAAACACCCGAAGTGTTCTAACCCTTCCACCTTGAAACTTTAACTTTACTTTCCCATGACCAACGATTCTAGCCTTCCTATCATCCCCCAAGAAGACATCACCACCATCATATTTCTCATACTTACAGAACCACTCTCTATGGGGAGTGAATTGAAAGGATACACCTGAGTCAATCAACCATGCCTCATGATCTATATGTGTACGTGAAGAAGCCAAGTACACATCCCCACCTTCATCTAAGGTGGTTTTCACCTCTGTAGAAGGAGCATCATCAGATCCCTTTCCTTTATTAGGAGCTTTATATTTACAGTCCCTTTTGTAGTACCCTTCCTTTCTGCATTTCCATCACACCACCTTTACAGGTTTTCTTGGAGATTTAGATCTCCCACTCGATGACTTATTTTTGTTTCTGTTCTAGGACCATCCTCGTACAGACAAGGCATCACCATTCTGGCTCTCCATGTTTTTATGTCTCATCTCCTCCGTTAGCAACGATGAGACTATTTCATCAAACTATAAGGCAGTTACATTGCTACCTATTGCAATAACTAGACTATCCCACAAATCTGGCAGAGAACAAAACAAACTAATGCACTTATCTTCATCTGAAATTTTGATATAAATAGACAATAATTGACTTACCATAGTATTAAACACATTCAAATGCTTTGTCATCGAGTCTCCATGTTTCATCCTCAGGTTATACAACGTTTTCCGTAGGAACATTTTATTCACAACCGCTTAGATTAGTACAAAGTCCCTAACTTATCACACAAAGCCTTGGTTGTAGCTTCCCCTAATACATTTAGCAATACTGAATCTGAGACACAAAATCGTATTGTGCTCTTTGCCTTCCTATCTAACTTCTTCCATTCTTCATCGGACACTCCCGTTAGTTTAGTACCCAGATCTACCGCGATCCACTGATCTTTATCCACCAACAGATCCTCCATCTTGAGTTTCCACAACTCAAAACTCTGACCATTAAATTTCTCGACCTCTATATTTCCACTACTCGTCATCTTCTTTCACCACCAGAATCTATCTCACAGATCTACCACTGAACAGGGTCTACCACAGGCCTAAGTGAAACCCCTCAGCAACAAAGGCATCCCCTTGAAGCCAAAACAACTCTGATACCAAATGTAGGTTTTAACCTCGTACAAAAATTACCTGCATATGAATTCTAAAACACAGAAAATAAACAATGTGAGAGCATAAAACATAAAACACATATACACAGAGATTTTCCCCTGGACCCCAAAACTGGGACTACCAACTTGATTTTTCATTATGTTCCTTTCAATGTTACAATACATATTTATACATACTAAAGCATCCAATACCATGGACCGAAAACCATCGCATCCAAAACCATGGATTGAAAACCATCACGTCCAAAACCATGTGCGAACATCATGCACAAAACCATAGATAGGTCCGCCCAACCTAACATAGGGTCCAAAACCACCTCAAACCCCCAGTGACCCCCCCTCACTACACAATTGGCGCAACGAAGGGGGGGCTCCACCCCCCTTCTAACACCCCGGTTAACTATGTGGGTTAGTCATGGAAAGAATATAACACAACCCAATGTTGGCATAATGATACAGGTGTTGTCCTTAATGGCAACTCACTCAAATGAAATATTAAAGTACTACAGATTAACAGCAAAGAATTACAGTTCATGCCACACAGAATGAAGAAAGAAAGGTATACGCAATTTCACCTTGACCAACCCACGTATACACGTAGGTTCATTGAAAAAAAGGAGAATATATGTACACACGCACTTTCACAAAAGGAAAAGCATGTATGTCTTGAGAAAATAAGCTTTTGGGTCCAAGGTATTTCTTTGGTCCAAGGTATCTGACCCAAGGTATTTGATCCGTGGTATTGGTCCAAGCTATTTCGTCCAAGGTATTGGTCCTAAATGGTTTTGTTCCATGGTATTGAGAAAGGCCTAAAACTATATAAGGAGGAGAAGATCATTAGGCCAAGTTAAGAAAGTATTAAATACTCGATGAAGTTGAGATCAAGTATGCAGGTTATGTGTTTGTGATGCTTTACTTGATCTGAACTAAGGATGCACCTATGTGGAAGATGATGGATGATGGATTAGGATCCTAAGCCTTGAAATTTATTATCATTATGTAGTTTGATCTTGAACATTCTAGATCTGAATACTGATGCATGTTTTTATTATGTAAATGTGATGATCTAGGTATGAATGAAGTCTGAAATAAGTGTGATGTTGTAAGTTAGCATTTCTGGATCTGTACACAGTTTGGCTTTGGTAAAACAACATATACATGCTGCTTCAGCATACAGAAGTGGTGTATACATCACAGAATGGAATTTGTAGATCTGTACGCTGGTTTCCCTTCGTAAAAGAGCATATACACGCTGGTTCAACTTATGGATGTAGCGTATATCTTTTGAAGTATGATCTATAAGGGTTTTGTTTGGTGTTGCAGTATTCAGGGTTCTGCATTGTGTTCTGGTGACTGTTTTTCTAGTAACAGTATTCTACATATTCAGATTGGTTAGTTGATGGATGAAATCTAATGATGGATCAGGATCATAATGACTTATCATTATGTGATTTGATAATGAATGGACTAGATCTGATCACTAACACATGTTTCATCCTCTATGTGTGATTATGTCTAAAGTCTGGAAGTGCAACAAAGTGTTTGCAGATCTACACGCTAGGTTGCTTCAAGGAAGCTTTGTATACACACCGGTTGGCTTCTTCCTGTTGGACACCTAATCCTCAATGGGTTAGTGTGGAAGTCGAATGGACAAAAGGAGTCCAAGAGACCTTGGGATGTGAAACCCAATGGTCACATAATGTACTATAAATGTATATCTCTTGTTAATAAAAATTGTTCTCTCCTGATTATCATTCATATTGTCCTTGCTGCCCATGTGTGTTTAACATGGTATCAGAGTGGACGTATTCCTGCCCTGCATAATTAATTTGAGCCATTTGTTTTATGGCCTCTCTGTGCAGTTTATTTCAGCCATAAACTTCATGTTTTCTCATGAATATTTAGTCAGCTAAATTTTAGCTGCACCCTGTTAATACCGCTGCTGGTCTCTACTCCTCCATCTATAATTAGCTACTCCTGGTACTGCATGCGCTACCTCTTGAGAATTTTTCTTCCTTAAATCCACTGCTTGCTGACTGACATCTCTGACCCTTGTCTTCCATATTCCTTTTATACGGACCTGTGTTTTGTCTACTATACCTGCGCTCTCATTCTCTGCCATATTCCTTACATGCGCTCTTAGAAAAGGAATAACTACATCGCGCATTGTTGGGTTATGGGTACCCATATCTATTTTAAAATATGGTTATCACAACTTGCATATCCACTTTAAATTGCAATTGAATTTCATGTGTTGAGTTTTGTGCACTATATTAAATACCTCTATATTGGAGTCATTTTTTACCATTGAATCCCTGCTTTGAATGAAGAGTAGTTGAATACTGAAACAATGTGTTAAATGAAGTGTAAATTCTGCTTCGAACAATCTCCGGCATCACTGTGTACATTGAGTTTTTGAAGGCAGTGCGTTGCAATGAAGCTTTGAAGTCAAGTCCCAGTATGTGGTATTGAATCATTTGAACGTTGTCCATATCTGTTGACCCATATTAACATTGTTCAATGGTATTGACATTTATATGGTTTATATTTGAATGCTTTATGTTCGAAGTTGAATGTGGTATGTTCGAAGTTGAATGTGTTATGTTCTATTTGAATGCATTATGTTCGAAGTTGAATGCGGTAACTGTTGAATGCGGTATGGAAGTAGTATCGACATTTGAATGCGAATGGTACCATATGAATGTGAATGGTAACGCTGTCCCATTTTAATGCTGTCACATTTTAACACAACATTTGAATTATTGTGTAGTATCAACAGTTTATTGAATGGTATCTCTGCGTGGGAGACAGATGTGAAAAAGGGGTCATGAACGCGTATTAACGTTGTTTTATTGAATGGTATCAACATTTTATTGAATGGTATATATTGAATGGTTTCCATTTGAATGCGTTGAATGCGTTGAAGGGGCTCTGCGGTTTTATTTTGGTATACACCGCTTTTGTATATGGTATTGAACTGACTTGGTATATGGTATGTGTGTTGAATAATCTCCTAGTTTGTGCTCTTTATATGTTTTTTAATATACAACACAATTTTAATGAGCCTGGAGGAAGACATGGAATGCATTTAAGAATGGAGCCTTCCATGGAGGTTGAGCATTCCTGAAGATAGAAGAACGATTCCATGAAGATTAGACATGACAGGATTTTCCTGAATTAAAGTTGGTTGATTATCACTATTATGGTGTGATTCCAAGGAGGAAAGAGGGTTGAATCCTATCATTGCCAAGTCTGGACTAGTGCTGGACATTTTTTGGGCCAAGTTACAGTGAAGTTGGAATGAGTTTGATCTTTGTTTGAAGGTTGTATATCACCTTGTAGAGGCTCAATTTTGGATCTTGTGTTAACTGCGTGGAGTTCTAGGCCAGTGCCAGTGAACTAGAAGGAGCTACGAATAATTTGTTGTGTTTATAACAGTTGATTGAATCCTTTGTTGATTTTTGGTTGGATGTATCATCACATTTGGAAGTTTAGTCTAAAATTTGGGCCTAATATATGGTATTGGGTAGCATATTTCTCAAACTGAAGCTGGGAAACCCCTCCAAGTATGTTATCTCATATGTATATGCAATCTTTGTTAGCTTCCATCTAAATACCAGGAGGAAGGACCGCTCCTCGTGCACCAGTCTACAGTCCTCCTCAGCCAATTGTGCAAGCTCCTCCTCCAGCACTCGCTTGATGTGAAATATCTCGAATATGAAACATAAGCATTTAATGTACTGTGGTATTTATGTGCATTCGCTTACTTTTGTTCGAGTATTGGGTTCCTACATTGGTTTGAAAAATGATCGAAGGGAAAACAGTTGGTGTTGTATTAAACTGATGCTAGAACATGTGTTTGAAATCATGTTTTCAATGCAACGTAGAAGAATTGAAAGAAAATGTGTTGATTTGGTCTCCATTCATTGAGGAAGGTTACATCATATTTCCTTATTCCTACTCTAATGCCATTATTCTGCATTTTTCCTGGTGAATTTGCTAATTTAAGAAGCATAAAGTATCTGGAGGACCAACAATAGCACTCAGGCAAGGTTCAAACCCTATTGTCGACTCCATAATCTAGACTTGAAAAACTAAGCACGTGCATCCCTTGGTACATTGAGAATTAGAGGGTCGAAAGCACTCAAAGGTGCGTTGGTGATGGGCAAAGACAAGGTTTGATACAAACCTACTTAAACTAATTTTGGTGTAGTAAATATTCATTGTTGGCCATTTAGAAAACATTGCTTGTATCTTTATTTGACCAGTCACGGGGACTGTTTATATTCTTTAAAGTTGCAACAATTTGGCATTATTTAGGAGTTCAGTGGAAATTGTTTCAAGCCAAGACTATTCTTTGTAGATCGAATTGGTGTATTTTCTTAAAGGTTGTTCATATCAGAGATTGTTATTGAACTAGATTGAAGTTGTTGCTAGGACAAGTTCCCTTGGATTCAAGGCTGGTACAGGAAAATATCTTTTTGAGGCCTAAATTTCTTATAGCTTTGTTGGAAGTTAATTTCTCAGGTGAATTGAAGAAAAATAATTTTTGAATGAGGAGTCTATTTTCTAGATATCACCATTCTTTGTGTGTTGAATCTATTGCAAGCTGATTGATTTGAAGTTTATATAAAAGAGCAATTGGTGTCCATCTTTTCCTCATTGTTTTACTATTTGTTGAGGTTAAAAATGGCTCCAATTGGTGCAATATTAGAGTTAGTGGACAATCTAATACTCTCTACTATGGATAATACAGTCAAAACCAGCAAGGATTTTCTCTCAGAAATTCAGACATATCTACAAAATGCACAAGAAAAGATTGATTTTTTGCAGCTTGAATCACAACTACAGCAAGAAGAGCTACATCAAAATAGACATCATTCTGAACCTGTTTTTGTTCAGGAACATTGAGACAACCACCCATCAGCAGCAAGTCAATAATGTTACAGTTCATTCAAATAAAGCAGCAGTTGTACATGCAGATGCAGAAACTCAGTCTGCACTTCCCAAGCCCATCATCAGACCTTGGAAAAAGCTTATCCACAACAAGCACAAAACTGGTCTTGGATATGACAAGGACTTGTCCTTTCATATTCCAGACTACTCAAAGCTCATTCAATTTCAAAGTGCTAGATTCATTCATGATAGTTCACCTGCTCCTCATGACAGTTCACCTCCAGCTGTTCCAGACTCTGCCTCTCTTCCATAGCAACAACAACAACAACAGATTGTGAAATGCCAACACTGTGACCAAGTTGGCCATCTGAAAGATCACTGTTTTGATCTTCATCCATGTAAGCACTGTCATAAAACCAGTCATTCTTCAAACAGATGCTTCAAAAACAAACGTCCTGCAAGAACAAAGATTCATCTTGGATGGATCGCTTCTTGGCAATGGGCATCAACAACTAAGAAGATATTCCAAACACATGTGAGAACTTGCTCCAGAGTATTGAAAAGTCTTGCAGCTGAGTTTTCTCCATCATCTCACCTTGTATCTGACAGGGGGGAAATCATGGTCAACTACAAGCTTCAAAGTCACATCAAACGATCCTAAGCCACAACCTACCACACCAGTTTCAGAGTTGTAGCTAGAGACAAAGATGTCTATGAACATGCCTTCAGTTGGTAATCTGGGACACTTCCTCAAGCAGAAGACTTCAGCTTCTTGCCAGTTTCAGAAGAATTCCAGGAACAAAATTGAGAACACTTCCTCTAGCAGAAGACGCTAGCTTCTTTCCATTTTTGGAAGAGTTCCAGGAATTGCATTAAGCATTCCAAAGTTGTTGGTCATCCTTAAACCATCACAGGTTAAGACTTCCCTTTTCAGGTTGAAGTTTTCGCTTTTATGTGGGGTGAGACCTCCCTTTATTGGTTGAAGGTTTCCCTCTTCAAATCAATAGGAGCACTTCCTCTAGCAGAAGACTTCAGCTTCTTGCTAGTTTTGGAAGAGTTCCGGGCACTGCACTAAGCGTTCTAGTGTTGGTGGTCATCCTTAAACCACTGCCCTTTATACCAACATTTCAGAGAGCACATTCAGCCTAGTGTTGCCATGCATGTTTTGCACATTTTGTATTACAGCTCTCTTCTTGGACTCATACATAACCCTTTGGATTAAGGGGGGGAATGTTGGAAACCTAATCCTCAATGGGTTACTATGGAAGCCGAATGGACAAAAGGAGTACAAGAGACCTTGGGATTTGAAACCCAACTATCACATAATGTACTATAAATGTATATCTCTTGTTGATAAAAATTGTACTCTCCTTATTATCATTCATATTGTCCTTGCTTCCCATGTGTGTTTAACACTTCCAAATGGTGTATACAATCTGAAGCATGATTGTAAGATGACAACTGACTCTAAATGATAATGTAACTCAGAACTATGTATTGATCTATCTATTACAGTTGATAGGTTAAAGTATGAATGAATGATTGATTCAGTTGTGTCAGAGGTTCAGAAGTTGTCAGTGATTGATTGAGTTTGGTTGATTCAGATTGAGTTTCAGTGATTGGTTGATGCAGATATAGTTGATGGATGTATTGCCGTGGTGATTGATTTTGAGCTTCAATTTTGTTGATCAAGGAAAATTTTAAGGATAGAAAAGTATGTTGAAGTTTAAAAACATTGGCGAATCTCACTACTCCCTAATATGAAAACTATAAAATGTTTATTAATATATTTGTAAAATTATTCAAGTTTATAATGATTTTAGATAGAGTCTCTATATAATGTTGGTGATTTTTAAGGTAAAATAATTTTATATTGTAAAATTTGGAAAAATTATTTTTAGAAAAAATGGAAATTGGAAAATCATTTTTTTGGAAAAATCATGGAAAATTAGCCCAATTTTGAATATTAGCCCCTAAAATTTTCCATGTTGTTGATGGGTCCAGTATGAAAATTGGATGAAACGTGACCTTCAAATTATGACGTTGTTTTCTAGGAGTATCCAGTCCAAAAATTTAGGAAACGAGGTCCCTGGAGGAAGAGAGAAGGTCGTAGCCTTTTGTAGGTTGGTGCCTACATACTAGTAAACATATCGGCTAGTACAAGATCTAGGGGGTTGTAGCTCCCTTCCAGTAGAAGCTGGAGAATGAGAGAAGGTAGTAGCCTTCTACAGGTAGAAGCCTGCATACCGGTATGAGTCTGCAACAGTACATTGTTGTAAACAGATTTTCTTATTATTAAAAAAAGACAGAGACAATAGCAACAGGTGGTTTTCACCCACATTGGGTTTCCACCTTAAATCTTGGTGTTCATGTGTGTGACTTATGTGTGATGGTTCACTCTGCTATTAACTGCATATGGTTACTATTTAATGTTTAATAAAGTACTAATGCACAGATTAAAGATCAACATATGATGAATTAACTGAATCATTAGTTTGTTGGATATACGCTTGTTTCCTTAAGCACAGTTGTGTGTACACGCGAGTTATCCACATGGAAGTAGCATATACAAAATTGAGTATGAAAGGAAAAAGATTATTGACTTGATTAATACTAATTCACCACCCCCCCAGTATGATTTCCAACAATTGGTATCAGAGCAAGTCCTTTGTTAGAAGCTTGATCCCTTGAAGGAGATCCGTAGAACAATGGGAAAGAAGCTAAAGAAGAAAGCGCCTCAGAAGAAGAAGACATCTCAAAGGAACTATGATAGAGGGACAATCGATTGGGGATTATATGGAAGCGACTTTTCAGATTCAAAATCACCTCAAAATGAAGATGAAAAAGCAAAAGAACTATCAGGTATGAATTTGTTATCCTCTGGTGATACATTCCTCCATCCATTTGAAGATGATGAAAGTAATAGCAAAACAACTGAACTTGCTCTTATGGGTGAGGAAGAAAGATATCAAATAGAGCTAGAATTTAAAAGGCTTACGGACAAAATTAGAGATCAACAAGATCTATTGGACAAAAGGGAATGTGCCTTCAAAGAAGAAGCTACCAAACTAAAATCTCAATTGGAGGAAGGAAACAAAGTAAGGAAGCAATTCAAGGAAAAGCAAGATCAATGTCAAAAGTTGCAGGATGAAGTGACATCATTAAGAAATGAAGTAAATGAAAGGAGCACAACAATCAAGAAACTCAAAAATAGCTCTTGTTACTATGAAAGTCTTGAAGCTAAGATCCTCTCGCTAAAAGAAGATCTTGAAAAATAAAATAAGCAGAATGAAGTACTCCAAGCTCTTGAAAAACAAGAAAACAAAGTTCTTGAATTAAGGAAATAGGTGGAAGAAGGAAGAAAAACTGAAGAAATCATGAAGAAGCAGTATCTTAAAAAGGAAGAGCAACATCAGGTTGAGGTAAATATACTAAAAGGTAAATTAGAAGAAAAGGACAAGCTTTTACGATTGCAAGATAGTACTAAGATTTTGGATGATATTCTTAATAGTCAGAGGTCTCCTGCCATCAAATCTGGTCTTGGTTTCCATGAATCTATTGAAGGTAAATCCAGCTCATAAGCTAAGAGAAAGAACTCTAGTGTAAAACCCGAAATGCTCAACAAGGAGATGAGATGTCAATCCCATCAACAACCAAGGAAAGAAATTCTTCAAAGAAAATATTTTACTCCTAGCTATGGAAGTGATAGTTGGTTATTTCCTTAAATGAATAATAACAATGTAAATTTTGAAACGAGAACCCATACTGTTACCCGTTTTGTAGAGATAGCAAAAAAGTGACCGATTTCGAAAAGGGGTTATGCAGAACACACGTGTTTTTTAAAGCTTAGTTTTTGGCACTATAAATTTTTTTTATGTACATTGCGTTTTATAATGGTAGTGTTTTTTATGCTAATTTAAAAACGTGGTAATTCCGCACCAGACTCTTTTTTTTAAAGTTTTTTTTTTTAACTTTTTTTATTTTCTAA
>APFE030494280.1:0-12569 GCA_000404065.3 Pinus taeda | reverse complement strand
ATATTGCAATATTTAATTTCTTTTAAAAGTTTTATTTAATTTTTAAGAAATAATTTTCCATTATTGTAATTTTTTTTTAAATTTTAATTTAGTAATAAATAACTAATTTTAAAATTAATTATAAATATATTTCAAATGGTTTTTGTGAAGGTTATATTATTTTCTTAAATGACTATATATCTTGTTTAACGTTCCAAATATTAATTTTTTTTCCACGAGAAATATCCTAATTTTATTAATTAAAAAAAAATTACATGTTGTAGGTTGTGACCCATTCATGGGCTAGTCAATGATTCATCAAAAATTGCAAAGAATAATGTACATATTGGGAGAAAAATCATGCTTTTCTCCCTTTTTTCTTATCCACCTTGCACCACTCCCTTTGAGTTTGCATCGAAGATACAAGTGCAAGTGAAGTATCATCCTTAGGTAGAGGGTTTTCTTTATCAGAATAAGTGTTGTTTGATGTAGGTAGTCATTTGGATCCACTGGTATCCATTGTGTCTGGTATATTTACTAGTTGTAAATCCATCAAAGATTGTGGATGTAATTCCCGTGCTTCTGATTCCTTGTTTGTATGATTGTCCTCGTTGGTATGGGATGTTTCACACCAACTTCCTCCTCCTCATAAGAGCTTGGTGGTGCAAATTGCCATCCTTTGGTTTGTTTCCTTGTTTTCTTCTTTCTTCCGATGTTTTTTTGGCTTCAAGGCACATATTTTGTTGGTGTCCTGTTTGTCGGTAGTTTCTACATCTAAATGTTGTATTTTCATAATCAAGTATCTCTGTCCAGCACCACTGTTTGTCTTTTAGTTGAATGTGGTCGACAAGCCTTTGCTAAGATCTACTTCTACACATATTCGGTTAGCAAAGTTCTTTTGCCTACCCTGATCTGCTTTTAAGTTCAGCCATACCTTCTTAACCATCTCCTCCATTTCCTCGAGCATGTCGGGTCCCAACATTAACCTATCTTCCAGTCCACTCCACCTTGAGGGCGTGTGGCACTTCCACCCATAAAATACTTCAAATGGGCTCATTTTCAAGGATGTATCATAACCATTATTATATTCTACCTCTTACAAGTGCAGATAATCCTCCCATTTAGTCGGTTGCTGCATCACATATGCCTTTAGCATGTCTTCCAACACCAAGTTCACCCGTTCGGTTTGTCTATCGGTCTGGGGGTGATAACATGTACTGAAATTTAGTTGAGTTCCTCATTCTCCAAACAAGGTTTTCCAAAAAACGAGGTAAACTTTACATCCCAATCTAAGATTATTGTTTTAGGTATCCATGCAACCTAAAAATGTTTTGCATGAAAATGTGGGCAATCTGCATTGCTTTAAAAGTAGATTGTACAGGTATAAAATATGTCGATTTACTTAACTTGTCCACTACCACCATGATGGAGTCATTATTTTTCTTTGTCTTGGGCAAACCTATTATGAAGTCCATGGAGATGGTTTCCCATTTCCATTATGGAACAGGTAATGGTTGTAATAGTCCTGCAGGGTGTTGGTGCTTTGCCTTAATTTGTTGACACTGCAGACAACGTGACAGGTATTCCACCACATATTTCTTCATGCCTGTCCAGTAATGCTCTTTTTTAGTGCTGTAATCATTTTCTGATATCCTAGGTGTCCCACATAATGGCTTTTATGAAATTCGTCCAAAATCAAGTTTTTAATGCTATTCTGGTAGGGTACATATAACCTGTCCCGATAATATAGCATTCCAGTGGTATCTAACACATAACCCTGCTATTTTTCCTTGTTGTTGGAATGTTGTACTTGTTATTTTATTTGATGATATTGATTATCTTTCTCTACTGCTTGTCTAATCATGTCCCTGAAAGGAATTTTCCATTTGCTATAGGAAATCTCATACAAACATTGGACTTTTTGACTTAGAGCATCTGCCACTCGATTCTCCTTCCCCTTCAACTGTTTGATTTCAAAATCAAAACCACTTAAGAAATCCACTCACCATGCCTGCCTCACATTTAAGGTGGGCTGGCTGAGATAGTTGGTCAGACTATGGTGATTTGTCAATAATAAAAATCTCTTTCCCACAAGATAATGTCGCCACATCTTTAGAGCGTGAATAATGGCTGCCAATTCTAGATCATAAGTAGAGTATTTATGCTCATGTTCTTTTAGTTTCCTCAATTCGTAATCAATTACTCTCCCTTCTTGCATCAACATGCCCCCTACACCTTCCTTGCCTGCATCAGTGCACACCACATAGTCCTTACTAAGATCAGCTATGCCTGGAGTGGGTGTGGTGGTGAGAAAATGCTTTAGCTGCTCAAAACTCTTTTGTCATTCAGCTGTCCACCTGAAGGTTGTTCCCTTTTTCTGCAAAGAAGTAATAGGATAAGCTACTCTCGAGAATCCCTCTACAAACCATTTGTAATACCCTTCTAGACCCATAAAGGATCTGATGTCTGCCACATCCTTTGGTACCGGCCTTTCCATTATGGTCCTTATCCTTTCGGGGTCCACTGCTATCCCTTCTTTAGTGATTGTATGTCTCAAATATTGTATCTGTTCTTTAAAGAAATCGTACTTGCTGAACTTGGCATATAACCGGTGTTCTCGGAGGGTTTGCAGTAGCAACTAAAGGTGTTGTGGGTGTTCCTCCATCGTTTGGGAATATATCAGTATGTCAGCAATAAATATCATCACAAACCTATCCAAATACTAATGGAATATATTGTTCATTAAACACATAAAAGTTGCAGGTGCATTGGTCAACCCGAAGGGTAGCACCACAAACTCGTAATGTCCATATCTTGTTCTAAATGCAGTTTTAGATATTTTCTCCTCCTTAATCCTCTTGGAGAATACTGTTGCTCCTTTTACTAGATCGAAAATTTCATTAATCCGGGGCAAAGGATACTTATTCTTGATCGTCAATTTATTTAATTGATGATAATCTACACACATACGCAGGGTCCCATCCTTTTTCCTAACGAATAATATTGGGGCTCCCCAGGGGGACACACTGGGGTGAATGTAGCTTTTGTCTAACAGATCTTGTAGCTACATTTTTAGCTCAGTCAATTGCAGTGTGCTCATCCTGTAGGGTGCTCGGGATACTAGTGATACTCCTGGTATGAGTTTGATCATAAAATATATGTCTCTTTTAGGTGGCAGCATGGGAATTTCTTCTGAAAATACATCCAAAAATTCCTGTATCACAGCAATGCTTTCCAATATGGGCTATTTTTCTCTTGAGTCAGCATAGCCTACTTGGATGGGATAAATCTCGCATCCCTCCCTAATGCATTTTTCTAACTGAGAAGAAGTTATTGGCCGAATTTGCACTGCCCACTTAATCCCTTGCATCTATTGCCTTGCTCCAAGCTCATCTGTGAAATAAATAGTCTTTTTTTTACAGTTGACTATGGACCAATGTTTTTCTAACCAGTCCATACCGATTAGAACATCGTATGAACCAAGGGGAAGCACATTCAAATCTACCATCACTGGCTGTCCCGCTATCTCTAAAGGATAGTTAATGACTTTAGTCTTTTTGCACCTGTGGCCAGCTGTACTAGCAAAGAATTTTTAAATTTAAGAGGTTGCAACTTACAACGCTCTACAACCTTAGGACTAATGTAACTTAGAGTGGCCCTAGGGTCAATTAAAACAATTATAGTAAGGTCTAAAATTTTACCTTCGAATTCCACTATGGTCGGCTGGTACTCCACCTGGCGATCTTCCAGAGCAGCATTAATTATGTGCAGGCTATGTCCTACATCTCCAACTCTCTATGCTTCGTAACTCTAGGAAACTTGCTCGGTTCCCTTCCATTGAGGGCAGTTTTTAACAAAGTGAGGCCCACTGCAACCCCAACATTGCACTGGAGGCCTTGCTACCCCCTCACTGTCCAGTTTTATAGGTTGTTCGTTGATTCTGGACTCACTGGTTTTCCTTGACTTGAGCGAACTTCTCCATCCATTCCTACTGTTTTTTCCCTTGGCATAACCACTATTACTGCTACCACGATTCCCTTTATTATTTCCAGTAGGCTTGTTACTCCTCCTATCGTTGCATCTTTTACCTGAGTTTTCTCCCTTGTGTTTGCCTTGATGGTAACAAATCCTGGCTTTACGTACTACTTCATCCATTGTCTTTGGATTGTCAAACTCAATCCTTTCTCGCATACTCAAGGGTAAACTACTAACGAACCTCTGTAATTTCGCCTTCTCTTCTTTGATGTAAGGCACGTAGCGAAGTAATGAAGTAAAACGGGTGATAAACTCATCCATCATTTCTTGTCTGAGCTGCAAATCATGGAATTCCCTTTCCTTTTCATCATAAAAATGCTCGGTCAGGTATCTCTCTTTAAAATACCTCCGAAATCTCCATGTGATGTTCTGCTCGCTTACTCCTTTTACAATTTTTACTTCTTCCCACCACAGGGTGGCTTTTCCCTGCAATTGGAAAATGGCCAACCGTACCTTGAGATTGTGGTCATACTCATATAACTAGAAGTATTTATTCATGTTAATCAACCATGCCTCAGTTGCTTCCTCCAATTCACCATCAAAGTGTGGCGGTTTGATTTTACGAAATTCCCCTTCTCTATCCGTTGTCTTTTGGAGGTGTGCTGCTCAGAAGCATTATCAGACCATTCCTCTTGTTTCTCCTCCCTTCCTTCTATCCCCTCGGGTCCTGTATGGTGACCCCGCTGCTCAGATTCCCTTTGTTACTCAGCACTTGAATTCAGTGGTTGCTGGTTTTGCTTGTCAGATAGGCTTTTTATAATCCTTTCCTGTTCTAGAGTTAACCTTGCATTATCTTCACGTAGACGGGCCATTTCATTCTTCAACTCCTGTACAGTCTCAAGTATTGCGAGATTCATATTGCAGGCCTCTTCCCCAAGTTGTACCCATAATTCTGGGTTATTTTCAGGACCTGTTACAGGCCCTTGACCCACCGAAAACTTGTGTGAGACATTGTCTGCTCTTCTCATCTTGGTAGTCTACTGTTTCCTTGTACTCAACCTAATGAAAGTGACAGAAGGATGATTAATGCTTTAACTTTTTTTTTTTTGAAAAGCAACATAACTCGTAAAATTGAACTGGAATAAAATGCTGTTACTTTTATCTGTCCTTGCTTATTTTAATATGAAGATATACTTCCCAAAGGCCACAATGTTTGAAACTGGGCTCTGATACCAATTGTAATGACTCCGACTCGGTAAAGCAATTTTTTTTTATGGTATGAATTACCCTCACCAGCTCACATGACTCATTGACGTAACCCTATACCTCATTGGAAATCCTAATGTTTGATTTGTGGAACATGTTTGTATGTGGTTTTGGTTTTTTTCCCATTCCCAACGTAAAAGTCTCGAGGACCATTTACTTGCCGCTTGGGTGACATGCAAATGCTGTCCACGCCACAATAGAACATCTGGTAACTCTTCCGCTTTCACATGGCATGGATAAGGTGCCATTAATCTGGATGTCCATCTTGTACATGGATGGCAGATTGAGTCCCATCACCGTGGGTAGTCCCGCCATCATCGACTGTGGAGATCTCTCCTTGCTATCCAACGGCTATTGTAGACTTGCGGATTTCAACCTATGCCTCGGTCTAGGGTGGTGGAGCTCATTTGGAAAGGTTGCTCCTCGCGGAGCCAGCTCTGGTAAGCTCAACCCATGCCGCCCAAAGTGTCGAGCTCTCAGTTCTGGTTTCACTGCTGGTGATTCCAGGCCTACTGCTCCCTTCAGGTAAATAAACTTTGCGGTGAAATTGTTCTATGTGATTTTCCAGGCTAGCATTGCCCTCGTTCTACGTTAACCATGACCTCATCTTGCCTTCCTTTGTTTGCAAAGTTCGGGTCTTGAGGGTGATAGTCTGTTGCAACTCTGAAGGACTAGTATGGCACACAACGACTCCACCCTACTCAGGTAAACTTTCGACTCATTGCAGTTGTCTTTCCTTTTCTAAACTGTCACAATTTTTCTATTTCACCATACTAACGCAGTCTCTTTGTTTTGTTTCATGCCCTGGTTGTTTGGCTTCAGGTTGGACGCCTATTCTAATTTAAGGATAACCCTCCTTGCACAGGGTCTAGGGTTCCAGGTATGCACATTTCCTTTGGTCAAGCCCTCAAATGGAAAGTCTTCTTTTATTAATAGATGAAAGGTTAGCAAAGGGGTATTCTTCGACTGTGACTCTATCGAGATGTATGGAAGTTCATGAGGCCGATCTTGGGTTTTACATGTATAGTTCTATTTCCTTTGTTATAGGAATTTTGGCATTAAGCCATAGTTTTAGTTCTTGACCCGGCCCTTGGAATTATGGCACGACTGTACATAGTCATGCTGTGGCATGCTTCTCTCTTGCTACTATAATCTAACTAAAATACACTGGTGTTGAATTCAGATATTGATGTTTATTCTTTTACTGTTCCTATACTGCATGCTCTGAGGATATATTTGTGATAGATGGAATGTGAAGTTTTCTTCCTTGGATGTCGGGTTCGACTCGTTGTAGACTTTATAACTGTGATTTATTATTTGTCTGTAATGCACATTTTTGTGAATGTATCTTGTATTTGGTTTCGGTCTCGAACCCGCTTACTGCCACAGGCATAATAACACTCTGCTAGATTTGGTTCCCTAGGGTTTTGTTGCTTAAAATATCTTACTTAAGGGTTTGTAATACCAGGGTATGAGACCTGGCCGCACCTAAGGATTGTTGTCTGGCCTAACCAGGCTCAGATGTTGCTCTTGAATGGCTGTCCCACGACATTGTAGCTCAGCCTTGGCTACAGCACACCGTGGCTCTATCTCGCAGTAGGTCTTTGTTTATATCATTCACAGAAATTGTCTTTGGTTCTAAGAAACGTCAATTATCATTCAATGTTGTGAGTGAAATAGTTTCAAAATAAGAATAATTACTACCCTTCTTCATCTTTCTATGTCATGCACAGTTTCTTGCTACATTGTTTTAATGTAATTATTAATGTGAATAGTTTCTTTTCTAATTGGTTTCCATTGCATGGCACTGTTTCTAAATATCGGTGTACATTCCTTACCACAGAGTTTTCTTTGTCTATATCTACACTTGTGGAAACCCTGCGTTGGCTATTGCTAAACCCGTATACCACTTTTAATTACATAAAGAAACAGGGGGATGTTATTATGATTCTATACAAGGTAAACCCTGTACCTATCACCATCCCGCTATCATCTCACGACCCTAATGTATAAAACCTCGGGTTCACTATGACTCTAATTAATGACCTTTGATGAAACTAACTCACGGAAGTTAACTTCTAGTTTAATACAACTATTAATTGAAGTCCTCTATTAAGACTAGTTTACAGAAAGAAATCCTTCAGTTCACTATAAATATTAATGAAATTCAGGTTAACACTTACCTGGTTTTTCTGTCCAAAAGTAATTCCAAGAATAAATCACCTCTGCTTTCTGTAGTTAGCCATCCACTCGACCATGAGACTGTCCTTCGAGACCAATCTCCCCCCTGGCTCACCCAAAGACAAGCAATCTTTGACAATTGGTTGCACTCTGCACCCTTACCATCTGGTCATGACCAGACTTGGCAAGCTCCCTTTCTCCTGCTCATTGTTGGTCCTCTACCACACAGTTCTTCTCCCCTTTTCCTTCCTTTTCCTCCGAAGTCACCCACAGTGGAGGGGGAAGTAGTTAGGGTTTGCAACTGTTTCTTTTTATTTAAAAAAAAAGAACATAACTTCCCTCCTCAGGAGTTACATGATATTCCCGTGACCAGGAACTCATTTCTTTTATTTTCTAATAATAAAATGCCAATTTATACAGCATATAATACCATCATCCATCAATTTGTTTCTTTTCCTTTTAACTATGGTAAAATAAAATATTTACAGAATTATGGGGATATTACATACTAGGTATAATATTTATTAAATGATGCATTTTTCATATTATTTAGAATTAAAAAAACATTACATTTATTAAAATTAATATTTTATTTTTAAATTATTATTATTGATTAAAATAATAATATATAGAGTTTAACAATATTAATACATTTCAAAAAACAAGTCACGAAATATTTTTAATTATGGAAATTCACCTCTACTTTATTATGGAAATTATTAACTTGTAAATAACTTTTATTACAATACTATGGGCAAATACCACATGCTCAATGCTCAATATAACATGTGTTGATATGACATTTTCTTTAATTAATTGAAAAGCATAAATAACTTGGAGATAAATATTAACCTTTGATCTATGAATACTACTATGAATATTCCGACATATTCCATGGCGATTAAATCTCTACCACCAACCTAATTAAATTAAAATCGTGAAAGACCTATCATGAAATAAACACAATGAAATTAATTATTATTATTTTAAAATTTTCAATAATAAGTTATACAGATTTCAAATTTTTTATTTATTAAGTTTTTATTCAAAATTTTGTAATTATTCGTAAAAATGTTTAAAAAACATATTGTTAATATCTTTATTTACATTTAGAAGGCACAATTGCATAGGGTGGCTAGAGTGTTGCATAGGGTGAGGGGAGTGTTTCACCTTGGAGGAATATTTAAAGGACATTATGCATGAAAACTACGAGTTCTCTCTAATAATTTAATAGAGGCATCTGCTCTTTTGCAAGGCATTATTTAGCACATTCATTCCATTCAAGGCATCTCCTTATCCTAGAAGATTCATTGATCATCTTGAGGCACATGCCATTTGGATCAAAGGCCATAGATCTCAAGCTTGAAGTCATCCCTAGAATATTTCGAGCTCTAGTTGAAAAATCGGGTTGTAAGGTTGAATAGTTCCACATGCAAAGGGATAACAATAAATTGACTTATTGTCAAGCCAATTTCACTACTCAATTAGGAGAAAATTTGTTGTTTTAAGTCAACCAACCAATGCCTTGAGTCCAATTGTCCATTAAGTGTCATATCAACATGGATTAGTAAGGGTACACCAACAATTATATCTGTGTGGTCAATAAGGGTACACCAACAATTATTGCTATATGATCAGTAAGGGTACACCAACAATTATTGCTATGTGATTTTTGTTGGAAGAGAGTCTGAAAATACACTATATGTACAAGTTGTTGTTACCTACACATGCAATTAGTAGTTGTTAGAAAGTAAAACAAGAAAACATACAATAATGAAGTAACATCCAAAATTGAATCAATGAGACTGAACTAAAAGGGAACAAAATGGGAGTAAATTTGGCATAGTGGAAGATTATCATGACACATATGTGGTTAGTTGGCACATGTCTCATGGGAATGTCCAAATAACCATCTCGTGAGTCAAACAAGTACACATGTAGCAAAGGAAAAAGAAGAGAGTGTGAATTAAACAATAATATAAGCGACTACTGATTTGGGAGAATCATTGTTCGTGAAGAGAGTTTTGGTCAAATTAGAGAAAGAAGATAAGGAGATCGTACAGAGGAAGATATTATTTAGAATTGTATGCAAGTTAAAGGGTGGGTGTTACAAAGTTGTGATTAATAGTGATAGTACACATATTTTGGTTTCTATTGAGATGGTAGAAAAATTGAAATTGAAAAGAATAACACGCCCTACGCTTTATAAATTATGATGGCTGCAAAAAGAATATCAAATTTTGGTAAATGAATATTGCAAGGTGGAATTTTAGATTGGTATCTATAAGGATGAGGTATTATTTGGCATAATTCCTACGGATGTTTCCATGTTTTGTTTGGAAGACCATGGTAGTATGATAGAAAAGAAATACATGATTGTGGAAGAAATAATTATACACTTGAAAAGAATGGTCAAAGACATGTATTTCTACCCTTACAAGATGAGGGAGTAAAGGAAAAACATGGTCCTAGTGTATTGCAGATGACTAGAAAGGAATTACTACAAGAGGTCAAGAAGGAAGAAGTGGGCTTTTGTTTGATTGGTAAGCCAAATGCAATACTTACTAATACAAATTTGGAGGATTTTCCTGCATAAGTTCAAACTATTTTGGATAAGTTTGTTGATATTATTATTTACGATTTACTAAGTAACTTACCTCCTATTAGGAGAATTAATCACCATATAGATTTGATTCTAGGAGAAAGTATAAGTCCAAATAAAACAACATATAAGATGAATGAAGAAGTAAAAACACAGGTAATAGAGTTGCTAGATAAGGGTCTCATTAAGGAAAGTTTATGTTTATGTGTTGTTCCTATAGTGATAAGCCCAAAGAAATATAAGAGATGGAAAACATGTACTAATTCTAGAGCCATCATTAAAATTATAATCAGATATAGATTTCCACATCCTCGCATAGATGATTTGAAAAACTATTTGAGTGAGGCCAAATATTTCTCCAAGATTGATTTGAAGAGTGGGCACCATTAGATTAGAATTAGAGAGAGGGATGAATGGAAAATAACTGTCAAAACTAACCATGGATTGTATGAGTGGTTGGTGATGCATTTTGGTCTCACAAATGGCCTTAGTTCTTTCATGAGACTGATGAATGGGGTTTTGAAAGAATTTGCTAGGAAATTTGTCATAGTCTTTCTATATGATATCCTGGTATATAGTCAAACAAGGGAGGAACATTTGAGACATCTGAGGTTCTTCTTGAATACCTTGCAAGAAAAAAAGTATTAATTAATTCAAAAAAATATAGTTTTATGAAGAAGGAATTGGTATACTTGAGTTTTGTGATTTTTAAAGATAGTTTGAAGATGGATCACGAAAAGGTTAAAAAAATCATAAATAGGAATGTCTTTGAGGTAAAAAGCTTTCATGGCTTAGTAAGCTTTTACAAAACAGTTATTAAAAAATTAATTAACATTTGTGCTCTTATTATAGAGATTGTTAAGGAAAGTAAACAACTATTTAAGTGGAAAATATCAACTAATAGAAATTTTAGATTGTTGAAGCAAAAGATAATTGAACAAGCTATCATAGCCTTACTAGATTTTCATAAATTTTTCCAAGTAGAGAAAAATGCAAGTGGAACTACAATTTGAGTTGTCCTAAGACATGACAGAAGACATATTGCATATTTCAATGAAAAATTAAATGAAGGAAAAAAAAAAGTGTTCCTCTTATGATAGAGATTTTATGCCACTTTTCAAGCATCAATGAAATGGAGAAATTATCCCATACCCAAGGAATTTTTTTTGTACATTGAAAATCACTCTTTGTAGTTTATCAACAATCAACCTAAGTTAAATCAAAACATGCTAAATGGGTGGATTTTTACAAAACTTCACATTTGCTATTAAACACAAAAGTGCTAAATCAAACAACATAGTTGATGCATTGAGTATATTTAATCTAATTTTGCCTGAATTCCATGTTAATATTGTGGTATTTGATGACCTAAAGGTGATATATAAAGATGATGCATATTTTAAATATGCATATGAAACCTGTCAAGATCTAGTTAGCATAAAAAGGACTCAATGGTTGAACAATATGGTTCAAGGGGGATTTGTATTCAAAGATGTTATACTCCTCATAATGAAATGTTCAATAAGAGAAAATTTGATAAAGGAAAATCATAGTGGAGGATTATCATGACATTTTGGATAGGATATAACATTTTCTCGGCCAAATTCTCTCCACTTTTGGCTAGGTATGCAAACTGGTGTGAAAATATTTGTTGAAAGATGTAGAGTATGTAAATATGCTAAAGGAAAGAGTCATAATGCATGTTTATATCATCCATTTCCAATCCCAGCTAGACCATGGCACTATGTAAGTATGGATTTTGTCTTGGGGTTTCCTCAAACAAAAAGGGGTAATGATCCAATATATGTTGTTGTAGAAATATTTTTATAGGTGGAACATTTCATAGCTTGTACAAAAAATATAATGCAACCAATATTTATAAATTATTATTTAAAGAAATTGTAAGGTTGCATGAATTTCTTACAAGTATATTTCATGATAAAGAAACAAGATTTGTAGGTCATTTTGGGAGAAATTTGTGGAAGCAAATAGGCATTAATTTGAATTTCAGTTTAGCATACTAACCATACACTAATTGGAAGATAGAGGTGGTAAAGAGAAGCTTAGGGAATATCATGAAAAACTAAGTGAGAATCCCAATCAATGGGATCAAGTATTCACTTAGGAAAAATTTGCACATAATGATTCACCCATTAGAAGCACATGAATGATTCCATTTCAAATATTGGAATGCATCCAAGAGGAATTTATGAATTAAGGAATTTAGAGAAATAAAAATTGAGTGTTGATGGTGAATATTTTGCAGCAAACATGCAAGAGTTACAAGAAATAGTTGTGGCAACATGGTGTTGGCATTGATGTCAATAGTGAGCCAGTTGTATGTTGGCATTGAGGTCAACAACTGTGGGATCTTGTGCACAATAATATGATGTATGGAAGAGGTATTTTGGACCTTGATATCATGCTCTCAAATGAGTTGATGCAAGTCATTGCAGATATGATTGAAGGAAGATTGAGTTTTCCATATTTAGGGGACAAAGATTGATTAAGAACTAGCAATCTGTGGATGTAGTTTTGCAAAGTCATATTGTTAGTTCATAACCCA
>APFE030494275.1:139373-187253 GCA_000404065.3 Pinus taeda | reverse complement strand
AAAAACATATGACCCATACAGTTACCGATTTTGAACAAGAAAATCACCCCGTAGCATTCAACAACAACATTTTGGGAAATTATTCATCAGAGTCGTTCTTTGGCAACTTTGTTGCCCAACCCTCCCCTTTCTCAGTTAATCATTTTACATCTCAGATTGAGAATTTCTCACAAACAAATAAGTCTAGGTGTTTCAATGGTGATGAGAAAGCTGTAAATATGATTGTTAAAACTCCTTTATTTTGGTCTTTGTATTTTGATGGCTCCAAGTCCAGTGAAGGCTCAGGAGCAGGATGCATCTTGGTTAGTCCGCATGGGGAAAAAACAATGTTGTCTTGCAGATTAGAATTTGAGCGCACTAACAACACAGCCGAATATGAAGCTTTAGTTCAGGGATTATATAACGCAATCGGCCTTAAAGTGCAATATCTAAAAGTATTCGGCGATTCTGAAATTATTGTTAAACAGGTTAGAAATGAAATTCATTGCCTTTCCAATCACCTAAAACATTACCAATCGCTAGCGCAAGACCTTACCTCACATTTTTTGGCATTTAACATTTCCTCCATTCCTCAGTCCCAGAATTCGGCAGCCGACCTACTAGCCAATGTAGCCTCCAGGTTTCTACCTTCTGAAGACTACAGCCCTGATAGATTTTCCGTAGAGTTGATTTTTAGGCCTTCAATTCCTAATAATGTCACTAATTGGAGAGTATTTAACCATGATGATGATATTTTACAATTCTTAACTTCTGAAAAGTCTTATGACAATCAAATCATTGAAGAATATGAGCATGACTCCCAAATAAAGGAAACACCTCAGGAAAACACAATTCCTAAGCCTGTGGTAAAGCTAGAAGATCTTTATGACATAAAAGACATATTTAAACCTGTAACTAATGCAAAGATCCAAAGCTCTACCCTAAGGTTTGAATTGATAAATTTGGGTACTGAGCAAGCTCCTCAAAATGTGAATTTAGGATTAGGACTTTCTGTAGAAGAAAAAGAAGCATTTATTAAACTGTTAAGGAAAAATAAGCAAGTTTTTGCTTGGAAATATGATGACTTAAAGACTTATGATACATCTATTATCCAACATACCATTCCGATGCTTCCCGATCAAAAACCGATTCAGCAGAAGTTAAGAAAAATACACCCAAATTTAGAAAGCGAGATAAAGTTGGAACTTAACAAACTCCTGAAAGCCAAGATTATATTTCCAGTCCGACATTCCAACTGGGTTTCTAACATGGTGCTAGTCAGGAAGAAAAATGGCGAAATTCGAATTTGTATTGATTTCAGAAATTTGAACAGAGCAAGCTTGAAAGACAATTTCCCATTGCCTACTATGGAGCAAATACTTCAATCAGTGGCAGGTTCTGAATTGATGTCCTTTCTAGATGGTTTTTCAGGATACAACCAAGTCTTGGTTCATCTTGATGACCAGCTTAAGACTACATTTAGGACAAAATGGGGAACATATGCATATCAAAAAATGCCTTTTGGACTTATAAATGCAGGAGCAACATTCCAAAGAGCCATGGATACAGCTTTTAGGGGGTTGATTAATCGAACAGTAGTCGTCTATCTAGACGATATAACTGTATTCTCTAAAGAGAGGTCTAATCATTTACATGACTTGAACCAAATCTTTCAACTCTGTAAAAGATATGGTATTTCTCTTAACCCCAAAAAGTCATTCTTTGCTCTTGATCAAGGTAAACTCTTGGGTTTTATCGTGTCCCGAGATGGAATTTATATTGATCCTGATCGGATCAAAGAAATTTCTGAAATCCCATTCCCTCACAATAAGAAATCAATGCAGTCATTTCTAGGCCAGATTAATTTTGTTAAAAGATTTGTTCCATATTTCTCTCACATTATTTTGCCACTCCAAACAATGATTAAGAAAAATTCAGTCTTTAAGTGGGGATCGCTAGAGAAAGAAGCTTTTAATTTGATCAAGCAATCCATAATCAACGCCCCTTCCTTAAATACTCCAAATTTTTCTAATCATTTTACATTGTATACTATCGCATATGACCCTTCATATGCTGCTGTACTCACCCAACTAAATGATCACAATTTGGAGGCACCCATTTCATTTTTTAGCTCAAATCTTCAGGGTGCCGAATTGAATTACTCCAATGTGGAAAAACAAGCCTTTGCTGTGTTTAAAGAAGTCAAACATTATAGACCCTTCCTTCTGAAAACCCACACAAAAGTTATAGTTCCTTTCCTAGCGGTAAGGCAACTATTAATACAAAAAGAACTGGGTGAAAAAAGGGAAAATTGGGTCACAGCGCTTCAAGAGTATGACTTAGAAATTAGGCCAGCAAAGATTGTTAGAGGCCAAGGTTTTTGCAGGATATTGGCAGGAGCATCCAACATTCCCGAATCAAGCGATACAGATCCAACTGAAGAAATCAATCAGATAAGTGTCACTGATTCCAAATCTCAATATGCAGATTTGATATTTTATTTAAAAAAGGGTTATACTCCTCCAAATTTATCTTACAAGAGCAAAAGAGCCATCAGGTTAAAAGCAAAGAGTTTTACAATTATTGATGATGTTCTTTTTAAGAAGAATTATGATTCTATTTTACTAAGATGTCTTGAGAAACTTGAAGCCCAAAAGGTTTTGCAGGAGTTACATGATGGACCAGCAAGAGGACATTTTGGAGCTGACACAACAGCTCACAAGATCATTCATGCTGGATATTATTGGCCAACTCTATTTAGAGATGCCCACGAGTATGTAAGGAAATGCCTCAATTGCCAAACTTCTAGTGCAAGACAACGAAAACAGGCTTTCCCTTTGCAACCAGTCAACATTGAACAACCATTTGAGCAATGGGGACTGGATATCATTGGGGAAATTAATCCACCTTCTTCCAAAGAGCATAAGTATATTCTTACTGCTGCCGACTATTTCACTAAATGGGTTGAGGTAATCCCTTTGGAGACAACAAATTCTGAAGCAATCATTGAATTCATAGATCAATTCATCATTACCAGGTTTGGTGTCCCAAATGCTCTTATTTTCAATAATGCTTCTTATTTCTCAGGCAATGCTATGTTCGATTTTTCTATCAAGAGAGGATTTAAGTTAAAGTATTCTGTTAATTACTATCCCCAGGGTAATGGTTTAGCAAAGTCCACTAATAAGAATCTAATCAAAATCATCAAGCGAACAATCGAACAAAATTAAAGAAATTGGCACAAATCCTTAGTGTTTGCATTATGGGCTGATAGGATAACACAGAAAGCTTCTATAGGAACCTCTCCATTTAATCTTGTGTATGGAAAAGAAGCAATACTGCCCACAAACCTTGTTCTTCCTTCGTTAGCCCTAGTGCAGTTCATTGAGGAAGCTCCTTCCTCTTCTATTCAGCTTAGATATGACCAAATTTTAAAACTAGAAGAAGAAAGAGAAAAAGCCAAAGATACCCATGCCAAACATCAGCAAATCATCAAAGCAACTTTTGATTCAGTCTCATCCGGTTCAAAACAATTCCAATTCGGCGATTTAGTTCTGAGATGGGACAAAACCCATGAGGACAAGGGCAAACACACCAAGTTCCAGAAGTTGTGGATTGGACCATTTCAGATCTATGAGAAGGTAGGCCATTCGACCTTTATATTGCAAGATTTAGCAGGTGTGAGAGATTCTCTCCCTGTTAATGGCCTTATCTTAAAAAAATTCTTCAATTGAGAAGGTAACCCCTTCTCCTTTCATTTCTGTAGGATTTTATAGTTTGTAGGATTTTTAGGAAATAAAGTTTAAAGGCATCTTCCATTGACCTTTTGCTATGTTCGAAAAGTTGTCTCACAGAAGTAATATGAATATTTGCTTTCAAATAATAGAACTTTTAACCGAAAGGGATAATTTTTGGGAAATTAGATATCATTGTATTCTGAAACCACAATTTAAATTTGATGAATTCCTCCCAAAGCATAGAAGTAATGTAAATCATTTTCTGTTTTCAAATTGGTCTCAAAAGGTTATCAATATCAAGATAGAAGCCAATTCAATTTCAGCATCTTCAACTCTTAATCTGTCATCCATTGACTCTTAAGGAAAAGACTGTTCATCCCATTCATTAAAGAGTATGATTGTTCAGAGTGTAATTCTAAAATATAAGATATTAAAGATAAGAGGTCTTATTACAAGCCTACTTACCATGTTCATAGGGAAATAGTTTAACTGACATTACCAATACTGCATACCAAAACAGGGTAATGGCTTGGAATTCCAAGACAAGGAGTCTCATCACGAGCTAGCTTGTTTAGTTAGATTACTACCAGTGAATGGCATTGTCAACAGCTGGCTACCAAACCAGGGCAATGGCTTTTTATCCTGTCAATGACAGAAAAAAGAAAGATGAACAAAATATTAAAACATGTTTTGAATTCATTCTGATAATCACACTCTTAATTGGATGGGACAATGGACAATTACATGGTTAAAAGGTATCCCTGTCGAAACTATAAACGTTTGCTGGCAGCAGAGGCTCTACCTATGAGAGACGAGTTTACTATAAAGGCTGATTTGGAAAAGTTTTCTATTTTTATCATTATAAACCAATAAAGGCCATTTAAGACTTAAGATGTACTTATTATAAGCAAAGGGAGGAAGTTAGCAAAATTAGTTTCATGATATTCAGAATGCATAAATATCTAGTTATATCAGAATTTTCCCCTTTTTAGTTAAAACTCTATTTTGAAAAAGCTTAAGTATTTTTTATTTTTCAGAGATAACTGGTTCTTCCAGCGAATCGCCAATTGTTGTGCTATGCAAACAACCCCCCATTTCATACCATTTTTATTCATAAAACATCAACCTATGAAATGGGTCCCTTTAAAATAAAATTGATATCAATACTTTTATTGTTCAAAAAGTCCGATAATCAAATGAATGCATGTTATAAAACCCTTTTTGAACAAACCCTTTTAAGAGAAATAAAGTGAATCTTGGTCATTGAGATAAAGCGATCGCAAGATCGCATATCGCAATGACCTAAGAGACATATATAAGTGGAACAAAGCTTTCCACCAATGCGATATCGCAATCGGCGATCGGAAATATGCAATGCACATTTCAAAGAGCCCCATACCATTAGCCCCGATGCAATGCGCAATCGGCGATCGGCGATCGGCGGGTTACCTTCCCTTAAGTCTCGATGCGCATAAAGCTTTCCGCCGATGCGATATTGCATTCAGCGATCGGCGATATCCAATACACATCCTTAAGGCGCGCTTGTCATACACCCGATGCGATGCGATAAAGCACAGTTTTTCATAAAAAAGCTGTTAAGTGATGGGATAGCACAATTCATTCATATTTAAAGCTTGATCACTTGCGCTCAGCCGCCAAAGCGTCCATTGCATGCTTAAGGGGATTATTCGCCCGAATAACGATTTAATGGGCATTTATAGGATGACAGGTTTTATACGGCCAATTAATGGGATCATGTCTTAAAATCTTTCTATGGATTGTGTCCGCGCCCATTTTAAAAGTTGAATAACTTATTGCGCACCTATTCATATGTTATCACTTGCAAGTTTTCATTGTTATCTCTTTGTATTACGCGTAATTGCCTCTCTGTGCAGAATTCATTCATAGACAGGAGTTTGAGCATGATGGGAAAGAAATCTAAGAAGACTGCGGGTGCTTCCAATCCACCAGTCGCGGGACAAGATGCTGCAAACAAGAAGAAGGGCCTAATATCTGATACTACATGCACGGGTCTCACCAGAGTTACTTGGCAAGGCACTTACGACCTAATTGAAGCCGAGAAACCACAGAAGACGGTAACAGAAGCTAGTGCGGATTCACTACGAAAGTCTGATTGTACTCTCAAAGATTTAGCCGACTCTTTCCTTCACAGGATAGCAGCTAGGGAGCAAATTCTCCCATACACAGACGTTGTGCGATGGGCGATTGAAGAAATCCTAATAATGGACAGAACTTTTAGCACCAGAGATGGAAGGATTTTCGTATCATTCAAGGCAGATGACTTAAGGCAAATGTATCATTTTCCCGAGCCAGAGAAAATATATAACAACGCCTTCCTGGAGAAGTTTGCAAGCGAAAATGAAATTGAATCCGAACCCATCAAGGATTGGAGACAAAATCCGAACAAGCACAAACACGAATCTTCCGGTAAGTACTCGGTTGATTCTTTGGCTTCTCCTTATTTTTATGCGGGGATAATGATGTGTAGGCTATGGGGATTGCATGACTCTGCTATTTTTACCATAGAAATGGTTCCTCTTATGGAGGCAGCAGTAAACAGTATAATTATGGATTGGGCTATTATTCTCTCGGATAAACTAGCAGTAGCTGTTCCTGATTTTAGAAATAAGACTGTGGTCACTGAAAGGAAAATTCCCCCATTTTACTATAGCGCATATATCCTAGACACATTATGTTTCAATTCCGAATTTCCTGTCCTCGGTTGGAGGTGGACTGCACAGGACCCCTCACCCATTCATATATACCACCAAAAATTGTGGAAGTCTTCTTACAAAAACCACCTGTATCAAATCTGCAATGGCTTTATGGTGCCCATTTACTATTCCATTTTTGATAAACCCATTCCAAAGATTTCCTATTTAGCTTCCTTTGGTTTACCAGCAGTGGCAAGTTGGTTCGGAGAAGAAAAATTTACCTATATCAGAGTTTACGGCAACCAAGCCAACCCACATGTTCTCCCCTTATATGTTCCAGATAAGCTGCTAGTAAGAGAAATCGCGTATCAGATTATGGCTAAGAGTACTACACAGACTCTCAAAAGAGAAAAGAAAAGAGGATGGCCCTCTTTTCCCTTAAGGTATGGTGTCTTTACGCTGCATGATCTTAAACATGCAGAAAGGGAAGCCGCAAAGATTCAATCTTTATCTCTCGCCACAATCCCAAACAGGGCATTTGATCCAAACCAAGTTGCCTATGCCGCATTAGAACAGGCCAAATTGACAAGGTTTGAGTATCAGGAAGATATATTTGATGACCTGTTCGCTTCAAACGAAACCATAGGTCGGGCTAAAGAACTCGCTAAGATGAAATATAATGATGAAGGGTTGATAGAGTTCAATAAACTTAGAGAACAGAGGTTGCAAACTCTGCCTCTAGATTTACTAGCAACGATCCCAGCGACATCATCAAGCGAGTCTGTTCGGCAACAGTTAAAGGAACCTCCTGCTATAACAAAAGATCATAATAAGGAGCAGGAGGAAAAGCAGAGGAAAGAACAAAAGGAAAAGCAGAGGAAGGAGCAAGAAGAACGACAGAAGAAAGAAAATGAAGAAAGATAGAGGAAGGAAAAAGAGGAACAACTAAAGAAAGAGCACGAGGATAGACAACATAGGAAACAAGAGGAAAATAAGAGGAAGCAACATGAACAAGTACAGAAGGAGTCTCAAACTGAGAAAGGGCAACAGACGACTACTAATGTCAATGTGGACACTACCACAGACCCTAAATTGCTCCAGGAATGGCAGCACTTTGATTCTATCATCAGTGGATCAAAACACTCAAAAGATACAGACACTTCTAAGACTAGCGACACGCAAGACGTTACTTCACCTCAGGTTCTAAGTGGAACCAGTGGCCCACCCAATTCTAAGAAGGTTGAGTTAATTCCAAAAGACCCCACCGATCAAATCATTCTGCAGATAGAAGATATTCCTCCATTGGATGTTTTCTACAGCCTGAGGCATAGAGCAGTTGTAAAGCGATCAAGGAAAAGACGAAGGATTGATCAACCTTCCATCTTTCCGTAGCAAACAGTCACGGGTAATGTAGTATGGAAGGAGAAATTGGACCCCTCCGATGATCTAACAAAGTTGTCACAGTATGTTGGAGCCTATTCGGCAGCAACAATCGACAAAGCATCAGAGGTAAGCCTTCTATTGAAGAATAAGGACCAAGAAATCGCTACATTGCAGACAGAATTGGCCGAGACAAAGCAGAAGGCAGCGCAGGCAGAGGAGCAATTGCTCGCACAACAGCAAACGAACAATCAATTAACCCAGCAATTGCAAGCGGAAAGGAAAAGGATCGATCAAAGTGTGATCCAGAAACAGAAAGAATTGACAGAGGCATTGTCATAGTTGAAAGCAGCGAATGAACAAATGGTGAAAACCAAAGATGAGCAAATCGCTCAAATATCATCGCAGCTAGAAAAGATAAAGGGGGCTTCACAAGTGGCAGAATTCAGAAAAGAAGCATCATTGATAAACAATGCGCTAATATCTCAGGTTAAACTCTTGTGTCAACAGATCACTCAAGCTGAGCCACTGTGCGAGTTAACTATATCTATAAATGAGCAGGTAGAAAAAGGCAGGGATGAATTAAATCAAGCCGAAGAGGCCATTACTGCATATCTGGACTGGAAAGATTCTGATTAGGGAAAAGCAGCAAATTTGCCCAGGATACTTGAAACACATAAGGATATACTTTTCACAGAATGGCACACTCAGGTGATGAAAGCAGAGAGAGCGGATTCAAGATGTAAATCAACTTCTAGCAATCTAGTTGATTTAGTCAACAACACTCTCTACTTAGCAAATATGATTTCCCAATGTACACCGGGAAAGATGACAACAACAAATACATTGGAGCAATCATGTTATCCTGAGTTAGAAGAAAAGGGAATATTAATCTCTGGGATTAATAGTTTAAACTTGGAAGCATATTGGCTCTTCCTAATTAAGCCACATACACAAAGAGCCGCCCTTAAGTGTTTAACAGATGCAATTGGCTGTATGATTCCTGATATTCAAGATGCCACCTATGCTGCCCAGCTCAGTTCGCGCCTCAACAAACCTCCGGAAGTTGAGCCAATGCTTGCAACAAATCAGCTCAGATTCAAAGGAAAGCAGCCGACTTGATGAATCACCCTCCATCTTTCCAAATCGCTAGCCAAAATAGGATCAAAAGTTATTGATATCAATTTAGTAGCATTTATGTTTATTAGATATTTAAATTAGTATTGTATTTATAGACCCCTTCATGTTTTTAGAAAGGGTCGTAAAATTTTGTAAGAGACTTAATAGACTGAAGTTTGCACTACTGTGCTTCAGCCAATATTCTTTTATGAAACTCGACCAGTTGTTCTTAATTTAATGAGAAAGCTTCTTTATGCAATTGTGCACTATTGTCATTGATTGAGAATGTTTTTGCGTTAAGGGAAGAACTGCACATAGCGATTGATATCTGGGAGTGTCACGCAGCTCATATGGTATTTCTATCTATGTCTGAATTCATTCCGCTTATATGAATTGTTATGTAATTATCTTTGCTATCGTTGATTATATGCATGCGCTATAACAACAGATCTTATTCATTCCACTATTGGATGTTTGGTGATGTGCCTTTTGCTTTTAATCATGTGTATGACAATGATATAGATGTTTAAAGTGTGGTAATTTTGCTTCAATCGCTCTGCTTAACTATTTAGGCACAACAATTTTAAATGAATCAATATCTATGTTTGAAAGATACAGTCATCTATATGCTTGTCTTTTAGACACAGAACATCAAATGCTACACTTTAGAGCTCAATAGATTCCCGGGATAGTTTCATTTATTTATATTTTTGTTAATAGTTTTAGCCTTTCGCTCACCGCCAGTGTAATCTATAAATTATTCACCCATCCCATTTATCTATTTCTGGGAAACTGGTCCCATTATCCCCAGTCGGAGCCACTACCCCAAATGGAAAAGGAGTTGTACTAAGGTCCGGACCGGGTGATTTCCCCAATGTTGTTGCAGCGATTTTCAAGGCATCAACAGAAGCAGAAAAAATAAAAGGGAGCGTGGACCCAGGGACCACGTCCACATAGTTGAAGTGCCCACACATTACAAAGTAAGGAGGACCGAGGAACAAGGTCAAGGCCTCGAAATTGGCCATTGACCCGATTACATTAATCGAGGGTGATCTACATGACATCGACAATACAGTGCGCGATGTCACCAATGAGGCTCTTCAAGATTTTATGCAGGAGCACCAGACTATGTTGGAGGCCCTCAAAGCATAGTTGAAGGAGTTACAGGTGTAGCCCCCTCAGGTGGGTACCCTTTCTACCCACCTCATAGTAGGATCCGCAGCAGCAGAGTAGATGCTGTGCACACGAATGGTAAACACAATATTGTTGCCAGAAGGGGCCCTAGTGACATCAAACGAGGCCAATCGATTTTCTGTTAGCATGATGAAAGGCCTTGGCCTTAATCTACCTGCCCTTCTGTGTGAGACACTATATCTGTTGCAGGATGGGATAACGATAGAGTTTCACACTAGGGAGAGTCGCGCGATCCAAGTCCTCAACAGGCAAAATATCAACATGGAATAATAGCTTGCAATGCGATGAATTGGTGTCGCAAAATCAATAGTTGGTGTAGGTGGTAGGCGACGCTTGCCGAAGTGTCCCGGAGCTAGCCATCCTAGCGGATCTACCAACGGAGGTGCAGATCCACAGGCTAGTAGTAGGTGTCTACGAGGCCAAGGAAGAAACGACAAAGGTTTAGCTGGAGCTCAATCTTCATATCACCGAGCTGCGATTGAATGCGCAACTTTCCACTCGCCCATAAATCAGAGAAGAGAGTGCTAGCGCTATCACAGTGGGACTGGAGGAAATTGGAGGTGCAGTGTGAGACTGTACCAACATGTTGGAACAAGCACTTGAGTTCCTCACAACTTTGCAGGAGGACCCCAACATTCAGTTTGGAAACAGAAGCATGAGAACTCCAACAGTAATACGATAGTGTCCGAGGAACTGCACAGACAGTAGTCCTCCCCTAGAAGCTTGCAAGAATGCAGCAAGATAAAGCATTGAAGGAGCAGGTAGACATGGCGTGACACAAGGAGGCAGTTCTCAAAGTGCGTGTCTAGCCTTGGATTGACGAGGCCTTCACTATCATGGCAAACATCGAAGGAAAGCTCGCGAACATATAGGGAATGCACACATTGATGTAGATAATCACCCCAGACACGGAAGTCTTGGAGTAGTGGATGAAGCAGATCCAGCAACCAGCAGCTCAGTGCGTTGCGGACCTCAGCACAGTTTGAGAACAGTTGGAGGGACTTCGTGCCAAGATGGCCGCGCCAACCGAGTGACTTGAGGACGAGTTACGATGTTTGTGTTGGGGGTCTGTTGGGCATGGAATCCCCCCAAGACATGTTTTGGGGCTCAAAGCCCAAGTTTTGACCTGATATTGTTGTAAAGACTCCACGAATTGCGGGTGCGGAGCGTGAAATGTAGGAGAGAGTGACAGGGTTGTTCGCACTAGTCTTGTAATGTAATGTCGGCCTACCCATGGTCCGCGGACCATGGAATTGTATAAATAGAGCGAGGCTCTAAGTGTAAGGGGAAGAGAAGAGTAATAGAGAAAAGAAGAATCCAAGTGACTAAGTGTATCTTTGGGTCGTAGAGTAGGAGAAGGCTCTGTAGCTGAGTGCGCAGAGGCCTAGTAGTCCGCAGCTTAGTGCACGGACCCCTACAGCTGAGTGCGAAGGACGGAGTCAAGTCTGTAACCAAAGAAGAGATTAATAAAGAGAAGGTTTATCATAATTCTGTGTATTTGTTCTTGGGTTAATGCATGTTTTATGTAAATTGCAAATATACTATTTATTTACTCCGTACACATGTATGAGTGATTTATGTTGTTAATCATAACTTAAAACATGCAAGTAGGCTAAAATAATCAGCTAACATTAGAATACTAGTAAGGACTTCGTTAATAATAGCATTCGGCCCCCGCGTAGGGCTGCGCGAAGGCAGCCTCTCACGCTGCGAGTAAGGGAAAGTTCTCATAGCGACGTGGGTAGAGGATCGAACCGCAGGCCACTTGAACTCATCAGACATCTCCAGGGTGCGGAAACCTAGTTCTAGCACCCTCCCATACTACTTAGGGTGAGACCTCAGTCTGTGCTCCGTGCACTGTTGCCGAAAGGTTGAGTAGTATGGGATTTGTTTGGCTAAATCACCTCTGAACCTGGGTCAGGCCCCACTAAGCCAATAGATAGCATTGTAATAGAGTTAGCTAAAGATTTCTTTTATAGATCTAATCGTTTCATTGTGTGAAGGATGAAGAAAATAATCGAAAGGGATCTATTATGCACATGTAAATTTTGAAGAGTAGAATCATTTAATTTTGAATTGCAATTAGAAGTATAATTTCTTTCAAGGCTTTATCAGTGTGATTTAGATTTTCTAGTGTGATATTTTATTTCTACACTTAAGCTTAGTTTTATTTCTGATAGTGTGAAGAATATTTCAATTTTTCTAGTGTGATATTTATTTCTGCAATTTAAGAGTAGTTTTATTTTATGCAAGTGTAAAGAGAATTTATATTTGGTTTTGCTATTTACTTCTTCACTTCAGTTTAGCTTTATTTCTGTCAATGTGATATTTTTGTTTCTTGAAAGAGTGACAATATTTTTACTTTAAGTGATTCTTAGATAAAACATGTGCATGAAAACATCCTAAATCACTTTGAAAATTTACTCACTTAATAAAGAATTCTAGCATAATTGGTGCACATACACTTTGTCATTTGACAAGCCCTGGTAGATAATTTATGAAATAATTTAAGATCAATTAAATTACCAAAAACTAAGCCCAAGACAAGCTTGTATGCCTCAGATTTTCTTCACCAATACCTTGAGGAATTTTGCTATCTCCAACCACCTATTTAGGGGTACCCAAATCCTTAAGCTTGACAGTTGTAAGCAAGATTTCAAAAAAAAATTGATGGCCTTTAGCAAAAATCATGGGGGTATTTCCACTATTTTTTGGGCGAATTTATAGACTCTTTAAACTACTCTTTAAATAATTATAACTTACTATGAAAATTATACACGATAATAATAAAATGTAATAATGAGATATCTACAATGCTTACTTTTGCACTTAGAGACTACTCGAAAATAGATTGTTATTATTAATAAAAATTATTTTTTATTATTTATTTTAAAGCATTCAGATTCTTCAGTTTCTAAAAAAATTAATTGAGAATGAGTTCAAATTAGGAAAAAATGATATTTTAGGGTTGATGAATTTCAATGTACCCACTTTCTAATTACATGGTATTAGAAAAACTAAATGATTAACAAGTGAAAAATGCATTACTAAGAATTATGAATTTTTTGTTACTGTATTGGATTGTAATTATGTATTTCTCATAGTTAATTTTAATTTCTCATAATTATTATTTGCTATAATATCCACCAACTTATAATTAAATGGTAATAAAAATTTATCTATCTTACATGCCTTTTCATAACCACCACCAAAGTCTATTTTTATGTCTATGATATTAATCATGAAAATTTTGTTTTTTAATGCAAGCTATACCATCATTATCATGATTATGAATTTAACATGAAAATGTATTGAAATTAGGTTATCAATACATATTTTACATCCATACTAGTTGGTTCTATTGGTTATGAATATTTGGTGTGTTGATTGGTTTAGTTACAACACTGATATCGATAGAAATTTAAAGGGATGACATTCATGTGTCATTGTTTGAAGTGTGGTTTATGGATACTTGTGGGGGGCGGGGTGGGATGGATGGGTGGGATTATCAAGTCATGGGTATTGAATTTGTTGTAGGTTGAGCTAGCAGGTTTTTGTAGAATGTCAAATATATGCGGGGATCAAAGATTCATTTTTGCAGATGCTAGTGATGTTTCATTTGATGGCCCATGTTGTCACGATTTGATTGTTGGATTTTTGAATGACCCATTTAATATGTTTGGTGAGTTAGTTGGGTAAGTGAATATGTTGAATGACCCATTTAATAGTGTGATTACCTTAATTAATGTTCAGATTAATGATGCTATGATTTACATATCGTCCAAGGCTCTCGAGTAGATTTTTTAGAATTTTCCTTTTCCCTCATAATGGCTATTTGGTTGGGGTGAGCGGGCACATTTATCCATAATCTCATGTTCATGACTTTTTTGTGTCGTTGCCAGGTTGATGGGAAAAATGTCCATTGCATGGCGGAGCCTTCATACATTCTCTTTTGTCTTTGGCCCCATGGTTGGTAACTAAGGATTTCTTTGGAGTGAGAGAAAGGTTCTTGTAGGACAATGTCTATTCAATCTTCTTATTTTTGGTCAGTACGTATCTGATTCGGTTCTCTATGGGTGGTTTTTTTATGGTTGGCATTATTTTAATTATTCTTTTGATGAGTGTTGGGTCCTTAGTTTTTGGTAAATTTTGATCGGAAAAAGTTTGTGGAAATTATTAGTGGGAGTGGAAAATAAAGATGATCAAACAAGCCAGAAAGCAAGATTATAAAAGAAGATGAATATTATAAGAAGGAAGTGGTTATCTCGGCACTTGATAAATCCATGGAAGAAGGATTGAAGTCCTAGTTTTGAAAGAATCAAGATGATATGGACCAAAGCACTTGGATTTTGTCAAAGTGGACCAAAGAAAGTGAGTGGGATCAAAGTTATCAGAGTGGACCAAATCAGGTGAGTGGGAGCAAGGAAAAAAATATATAAAAGGCTACAGGAAATGAGTTGAGCAAAGAAGAGAGAAACCTATGCCGAGATGTTGTCGGAATTAATTTTTAAGCGTCTTGTTTATGTTTTAATTGTAATTGAGTTATATTGTAATATGCTCTGGTATATTCTTGAAAGATCTTGTGCACTCTCACAGATCTGTAATGTAAACATCTACTCTTATTAATAAAGAAGGTGTTGTAGGGATAAATTATAAGTTTATATGTATGGAATAATTAAAATTCAACTGGCCTTTTTAAAATTTTGTTAGGTTGTTTTGACACATTGTCTGATATTTTCTTTTGTGAATGCTTTAGTCTTGGATACATGAAGATTCCTATATAATTGAGTGAATGTTGTGTCATTGTTTAAATAATGAACCAATAATTTGTTAGTTCATCCTCAACATTATCTGTTAATCCCCCTTTATCCTTGAATGTCTCGACATGCCTCAAGTGGGGCATTTCTCCCTTGCGAAGGAATGATAGGGTCGAAATTGTGCTAGACTATAACAGAGTATTTTGTTGGAAACTGATTGTTGAACCCTCGGTCTTCTAATTGAAATTTAGAACCAACAATAGATTCTATTCCTGAGACCTATGTACTTTGAGGGTATCTAGATCATTGTGTTGAGGATTCTCAAAGGTGATATCCAAGAGTGGTGGTATGAGAAGATTGAATCATTTATCTTACAACAAGCTCAACTAAGAAAGAAAAAACTTGAGTGCGTTAAGGAGGAAGTATTATATGAAAAACCTGCATTTGACCACCATGAAATTTTCTTGTGCAAGTTTCCTGAGGAACTACATAACTAGTTGAGAAGATTGCAGATTAAAATATGAACTGGGAATCTCCTTCAAGTTCGTAGAACTTGGACTACTGTAGGTTTCAATACTTTGCACTGATACTGAATTTACCAATGTTGTAGATTTTTGGGTTCAAACGACTTTAGAGGGTTATATCATCGAATTTGCTGCTGAAGATCACCAATCCTTATTTAAAGATGAATTATTATTTAAATATGGGTTGTGGGGAAGATTTTGAAATAAATATCTCCATGGATTAAGGATTTGATGGTAGAAGAAAACTTACTTCTATTTCCATAGATAAATATGGCAGCCTAAAACCATAGGTAATGGGGGTAAAGTTCAAGGGAGAGATGTTGTTCAGTTAAAGAACATGAGGGGGAGTTGTGATGATTGTAGAAGTGTTGCATATAGCTAGAGATTGTAGGGAAGATAGGAGAGAAAAGATAGATAATGAGTGGTGGGAGAATAATTTGTGGGAAATTAGGAGATGACAAAGGGAATTACACAAAATATGAGAGGTGTTGAGTGGTCCAAGGTTGTGATAATAAGGGACAAGTGGCCTGAAGTTGCAAGATGCAGATATAGGTAGCAGAATAAATTCTATCCAAATAGGAGGAGTTAGAAGCAGTGTAGTAGGAAAGATGAATGGAAGCAATGGAGCCCACCGAGACTCATAAGGGGTCAAACCACTAGAAGCTCCTAAACAGTCAGCCACAGTGATAGATTAGAGTTCTCCTCTAGACAATGAAATGAATTTTGTAATGAAAAGATTATTTTTTGAAGATGATTCATTCTCCTCAAGTAAAAACCCATAGTCTAACAACCCACATTATAACAAAATGGGTAATTCTCTCCTTAACCTCCCCCTAATAATCTATTAGAACCCTACTTGTTTTATTTCAAAGCTAGTTAAAACTTTAAAATTTCAAAAAGTTCATAGTGCATACATAATTGGTACTTCTAGTAGTTTTGGTGGTTGTTTTCAAATCAGTTTATTAGTTTCTTTGCAACATGGTCCATAAGGGGTTTTATTGGTTCTTCTTAGTTAGTCCGCATTTTCCAAAAATATAACAAGATCATTCACTCAGCATCCTAAATTTTTAGGCCAACGGAATGAGATGTAGAACAACACTAGTACTAGTGTGAAGCCATATGGAGGACTAGAAAGACCCTAAATGTAGATAGAATTATTGAATTTCAAACAACTTTGAGAAATAGATAACTAATGTGGTTTACTAATTAATCTGGCTTGAATCAAAATCCTACTGTTGACCAAATTAAATAGGATTTTATCTAGGAGTTTAAACATCCTTAGAAAAACCAACAAGGATTATCTGAATTTTGGGATATTAAATAACATGAAGGAGAAACTACATGGGAATGCATGTAATAATTTAAGGATGCGATTGGAAAACTGAGTTATCCAATTGACCCTAATCATCAAAGAGATTGGTTTATTAAATCTCTATTTGCCATAACCAGAACCCCCGTTAATGCAACAAATGATTAACACCTTCCAAGATGCACTCAAGAAAGCCATGAAGATTGAAGCATTCGTAGGGTAACCTGATGTGCATAGAGGATGTGTTGCTCCTAGTGATCACACCACATTTGTTTACAACATCATATTACGGATTTGATAGACCAATTGAGGATATACATCATGCAAAACCTTTGTGACCATATGTTTGGTGTACTATATTTCATGTTGAAGGGAATCATACTACTAAATGCCCACATATGAGGAATGAAGGACCATATACCATGTCTATTGGGCCACCTCCTCCACCACAAAGACATTTTGCTAGAGTTGCGCAAGTTTCCTTGAATGCTCTGCATTAGCGGAACATATAATATCATGTGCTTCCTAATAAAAAGGTTTTTTTTTTCGTTATTGTGAAATTTATCGCACTTATGGTCATGTAACTTGCCTTTTTCTTGTATTGTAGAAGTACTCTAATGTTCCAACTAATATGTTTTTTGAGTTATGTGGGTCCCCAAATCACCATTTAGATCAGTGTAAAGCATTGGATGCTCTAGCTGACTACCTTCACCGCACTGCATTCTGGGTAAATGAAACTTCTCGAGGAAGATGAGGTGGAGGACAAACAGGGGAGAGAACTTAAAGAATAGATCCAGTTGATTATTACAACCGTGACCAGAGGGCCATTTTTTGTTTTATTATCCATTACATAGGAGGGCTTGTTGTTCTCATTATTGTGTAAATGTTCATGCCACTAAGGACTATCCAGAACTAATTGCTCATTGGGAAGAGTGTAATTGCCAAAGAGGTGTAGATCTAATCAATGCAAATCCTAGATTACCTAATTCAATACATTAGCCAAATATCAACATTGTAATAGGGGAGGTAAGATGACTAAAGTAGATAAAGAAGTACCTAAGCAAACTACTATAATAAGAACTACGTCCCTAAAGAAATATGACAACCCTATCTAGCAGAGAGAATAATACACTTATGCAGACAAAATCTTCAAGTAGTTGGTTTAATCTTACATTCTAAGAGTAAACCAACCAGAAAAGGGGTAGATGAAGAGTCCCCAATATTCTTAGGATCCATCCCAACTAGTTATGAAGTGGTTGAAATTATTTTTATTAATTATGAGTGATGAGCAATTTTCTAGCGAATTGTAGAAAAAACTTAAAAATATTATTAGAGACGAAGAGTTTTATATAGATCCATTTCTGCCAATTTACCTTAATTTCACTCAATACATGACTACCACAACAAGAGAAGAATAGGGATAGAGTTTTGCATTGACGCCCATATTGTAGGATACCAAAATATTCTATGTTAGGTTTGGGGTCCGAAGTAAATATCTTGGTAAGAAAAATATTGGAGGTGTTGGGCAACCCCAAGTTGGTGTTCTCTGTTGAAAATGCAACAAGATGATGGAGCTTAGTGAAAAGAAGTCACCATCACTAAGTGAGCCCGCAGGCTATTTTTGGCGCAAAGTCTATTTTTAGACTATGTCTATTTTTAGACATATGGGCGGAGTCTATTTTTAGACTTCCAGGCTAAAAATAAAACAGTCGAATATTATTAGCTCTTAATAATATTTGGACTATAAACATTATCTTATCATCTTGGAGCACTTCAGTTCGAGCTATGGATGTGGCACATGCAACTATCAGAAGGAAATACACTTTTCCTATGGGTCAGTTGAGCTATTGCATGATGGACTTCAGTTAGAACTCAAATGATTGAGTTTGGTGGAGTTGATTGAGGAGTTGATGGAGTTGTGTTCAGTTTGACTTGGTTGAACTAGTTGTATTCAGTCTAACTGCAGAATACACTAGTGATGAGTGATGTGAATTAATTATTAATTAATTCACTAATTATTAACTCATAAAGCAACTAAAGAATACATCAGTTAACTCAGTGCATGGACAATTCAGTGGAGACATGTGTTAGAGGTGAGTGAAAGGGCAAGACAGCTATCAGTTGTGACTATAGTTGTGCACGAGATTTGCACAATCAATGGATTGAGTATCGCCAATGAGGATTTCATGGTTCAACCAAGGGCAATACGAGTTTGGTTATTCCATTCATCATTATTCTCATGCAGGATTGCGTAGTGGAGGAAGGCAAGCAACAGAGGAGATTTGAACCTATGATTGATTCAGATTTGAGCTAGTTTGTGTGTAGCAGGTGGAGATAGTACTGAGTACTTGTGAGAAGTATTGCACTATGTATTGTTACATGTTCTCAATCAATATAATATACAGATAGTTGGAGGTTTTCAGCTGTATGCTTTCCCCAGTTACATACTGTGTTAATGTGCGCATGCGATTGATGTTTCATTGTTTTTAATTCCGCAAAATTGATGATCAACGTAGAGGAGGTTATGTATTATGCATGCATTCCGCAATAGTGTATAATCAGGATAATCTTTGTGAATAAGTGTTATATTATTCAAAATTTCTACATGGTATCGGAGCAGAGTTGATCATCAAATCTATTATTTAGGAAGTGATTACATTTTATTTCTTCAGGCAGAGTCTGTAATTGGGCCAGGTAGCCTTTGGATTCATCCTTCTCTTGGAAGGTGAGATATCCGGTGAATGCCCATACAGTCAATATCTGTATGAGAAATACTTTGTTCTCACGAATTTTAGATCAGAAGCGGTTGAGTTTTGAGCCGGTGGAATTCGAATTTGCAGCAGTGTTTTCTTGGTGTCGAAGTTGAAATGTCTTTCAATGGATTGCAATTGGAGTATGCTCTTGAAGGCAACTCGAATTATATTGCATGGAAAGATAGGATGGAGGCGATGTTAGATGACAATGGTTTGAAGGAGTTCATAGATGCTGATGTCCCAAAGCCTACTGATGCTGCTCACGTTGAGGCTTGGCAAAAGAAAACAGCAAAGTGTCGAAGGATTCTGTTGGAGGGCGTGAAGGATCACATTGTATCCAGCCTGCGTGGAAATGCTTCTCCATACTTGATGTGGAAAGTGTTGACATAATTATTCCAAAGCAAGAACGACAGAGGAATTTGGTGCTCAAGGATAAACTCAGAAACATTAAGTGTGAGAAAGGAGACAGTATACCCAAGTATCTCATGAAGTTCACCCAATGCCGGGATGAGCTGGGAAGTGTGGGGGTGACTGTCGATGATGAGGACTTCGTGAGCTTGGCTCTTATTGGTCTTCCGAAGAGTTAGCACTCATATCAGGACTCTGTCAATGGTCGGGAGAAATTGCCAGGATGGGAGAGACTTTGGTCTGATCTTGTGCAAGAGGAGATCAGGTGGAATACCAGGGACGAATCTTCACCAAAGGCAACTGATGAAGAAAATTGTGGTTTGGCTGCCAAAGCAAAGAAGGGGAAGAACAAGAAATCTTCTCATTTCGGTGCAAAAGGCAAGAAGCAGGACATGTCCAAGCTGAATTGCTTTCACTGTCACCAGCACGAACATTATGCCACAAATTGTCTGCAAAAGAAGAAAAATAAGCAAGCTACTGGATCTGCAGCGGGAGAGGCCTTAGCCTCACAGTTTGAGCTTGATTTTTCACTGATCGCATGCTTGGTATCAAGTGTGATGGGATCGATATGGTTCTTGGACAGTGGTGCATCTTTTCACATGACAGGAGATCAAGATTTTTTTTCTCATATGGATGAGAAAGATCTTGGAGTGCACATCGAGATGGGCGATGATGGTAGATACAATGCGACCAGTATCGGTACCATTTCCTTTAAGAGGGAGTCTGTTAAACCCTTTGTATTGAAGGAAGTGATGCATGTTCCAGGATTGAAGAATAATCTTATCTCTGTGGCGATGTTAGAAGACAAGGGATATGATGTTGTTTTTAGCGAGGGAAAGGCTTTCCTGCACAGTAAGACAACTGGAGAAACCTGGAAGATAGGATTTCGAGTCAAGAACCTTTCTCAGTTGCATGTAGATCATTGATCAGTGATGGCATGCAAGGCAGAAGGAGTGGTGAGCCAGGATGATGGTGAGCTGTGGCACCAGAGATTGGGCCACCTTCACCATGGAGCCTTGAAGATACTACAATAGATTTCTACTGGGCTTCCTAAAGGCACTCTTGCGCAGTCAGATCAGTGCAAGGGGTGTATTTTGGGAAAGTTTGTGAAAGCCACCTTTCACAAGAAGGATAGTCGCACCATGATGATCCTTGAGAGAATTCACACAGACATGTGCGAACCTTTCTCAGTTGCTTCAAAAGCAAAGCAAAGGTACTACGTGATCTTTGTTGATGATTTCTCCTGAAAGTGTTGGATCTTCTTCATGCAGAAGAAGAGCGAGACATACTCAAAGTTATGTGAGTTCAAAGCACTAGTCGAGAAGGAATCGGGGAAGAAGGTGAAGGCTATTAGGAGTGACAATGGTGGTGAATTCATCTCTGGCGAGTTCAAGGATTTCTGCAGCGTAGAAGAGATTCGAAGAGAGCTCATAACTCCCCATAACCCATAGTAGAACGGGGTTGCTAAGCAGAAGAATAGAACGATCGTCGTTGCTGCATGGGTGATGTTTCATGATCAGGGCCTACCCCTTCACTTGTGGGAAGAGGCATGCAATACTGCAGTATATGTGCAAAACAATTATCTTCACAAGATACTTGGCATGAGTACACTCGAGGAGGCTTATTCTGGTAAGAGGCCTGATATTTCCCATTTGAGGATTTTTGGTTCTCCTGTTTACATGCATGTAACAAAGGATGCCGGGAAGAAGTTGGAACCGACCGTAGAGGTTGGGATATTTGTGGGGTACACTGATACACCCCATAACTATCTTGTGTATTTGCCAGACAGTCGCAAGACTGTTGTGCGATGGGATATAAAATTTCCGGACGAGAAAGCCATGAAGTGTTCGCTTGAAAGGGAGCCACACTTGCATGCAGATGAGGAGCTATTAGTTCCTAAGGATGAGCTTTAGGATGTGGATCAGCCACAAAAGGAAGTTCATGGAGTGGAAGAGACCACTCATGCAACTCAAACCATCAGAGGGTGAAAACGCACTACAGAAGCTGAGCGACTGGCTCAAGATACAGAGAAGGTTGTAGGACCACCTACAGCAGAGCGCAGGCAGAGACAGTCACTAGATCAGTACACTGGGTACATGGCTCTTGTGAGCAAATGTGTCGTGACGGAGCCATCCTCTTTTGAGGAAGCTGTGGAGGAGCCCGCATGGGTAGACGCCATGGTGGAAGAGTATGATTCGATTGTCAGAAACATTGCATGGGAGATTGTCCCAATATTGGAAGGGAAATCAGTGGTGGGTTAGAGATGGATCTACAAAGTGAAGCGGGCAGCTGACGAGAGTGTGGAGAAGTACAAGGAAATATTTGTTGCCCGAGGCTTCTCACAGATAGAGGGGATCGATTATGAGGAGACCTTTACACCTGTGGCAAGGTATTCTTCCATACGGACGATTCTTGCTCTCTCAGCGCACATGGGGTGGCACATTCATCAGATGGATGTGAAGACTACATTCCTCAATGGAGTCACTGAGGAGGAAGTATACATAGAGCAACCCAAAGGTTTCAAGATCTTCAGCAGCGAGTCGCATGTGTGCAGGCTCAAGAGAGCGTTGTATGGGTTGAAACAAGCACCTCGTACTTGGTACACATGGATAGACAGCTATTTCACCGGACTTGGATTCTTCAAGAGTGAGGCAGATCCTAACCTATACCAGATTGTGGTGGAGGGTAAGTTGCTTATCATTTTATTGTATGTAGATGATTTGATTCTAATGTGAGATGAGCTGTTGATACTTTCATGCAAGGAGGATCTTGATCGGGAGTTGGAGATGAAGGACTTGGGCCTCCTTCATTATTTCCTGGGTTTGGAAATTTGGCAACGCAGTGATGGACTGCTTGTTTCTCAGGGTAAGTATGCTCGAGAGATACTGGAGAAGTTCAACATGCATGGCTGCAAGCCTGTTGATACTCCTCTTCCTGGAGGTTGGAGGAAGGAGGATGCTACTTTAGTGGAGGTAGTGGATGTCGCTGCTTATCGACAGTTGGTGGGGTCGCTTATGTATCTGGTCAATACACGACCCGATATATGCTATGTTGTTAACCGCTTTCACAAGCTATGGTTAAGCCTACCAAGCTCTTCTGGAAGGTGGGCAAGCATGTATTACGTTATATCAGAGGCACATCGAGATATGGATTGTGGTACAAACAGGAGGATGAGGTGAAGCTATGTGGCTTCACGGATGCAGATTGGGCAGGGAGCCCAATGGACAGAAAGAGCACATCTGGAGGGTTCTTTAGTATCGGATCAACAACAGTTTCTTGGTACAGCAGGAAGCAGAGATCCATGACACTCAGTTCCGTGGAGGCCGAGTATATGGCTGCAAGTTTTGCTGCATGCGAGGCTATATGGATGAGGAAGATCTTGGTCAAGTTGTTTGGGTCTCATTTGCATCCTACTATGATTTACTATGATAACCAGAGTTGCATTAAACTCTTGGCTAATCCTGTATTTCATGATAGATCCAAACACATCGACATCAGGTACCATCATATCAGAGATTGTGTGCAGCGGAGAATCATGTTACTTTCATATATTCCCATGGAGGATTAGGATGCTGATATCTTGATGAAGGTGCTCACCAGGAGAAAATTCGAGTACCACTGAGATAGTATAGGGATTGTTGATAATCCATATCTTGTTGAGAGGGAGTGTTGAGATTGCAACAAGATGATGGAGCTTAGTGGAAAGAAGTCGCCTTCACTAAGTGGGCCCGCAGGCTATTTTTGGCGCAAAGTCTATTTTTAGACATATGGATCATGGTCTATGAGTTGTAGGATGCTATTTGTGGATGGTTGATGAAGTTGGTAAAAATAGATGGACCTCTATTTTTAGACATGTGGGCAGAGTCTATTTTTAGACTGCCGGGCTAAAAATAGAACAGTCGAATATTATTAGCCCTTAATAGTATTTGGACTCTAAACATTATCTTATTCTCTTGGAGCACTTCAGTTTGAGCTACATATGTGGCACGTGTAGCTGCCATAAGGAAATAAGTGGTTCCTATGGGTTAACTTGAGATATTGCATGGAGGACTTCAGTTAGGACTTCAGTGATTGAGTTTTGTGGAGTTGGATCAGGAGTTGATGGAGTTGTGTTCAATTTAACTCAGTTGAACTAGTTGTAGTTAGTCTAACTGGCAAATAGACTAATGTTTAGTGGTGTGAATTAGTTATTAATTAATTCACTAATTATTAACTCATAAAGCAACTGAAGAATACATCAGTTAACTCAGTGCATGGAAAGTTCAGTGGAGACAAGTGTTAGAGGTAAGTGAAAGGGCAAGATAGATGTCAGTTGTGACTATAGTTGTGCATGTGATTTGCACAATCAGTGGGATTGAGTTGCCAATGAGGATTGCGTAGTGTTACACAAGGGAAACACGTGAATGGTTCAGCCATTCTCAGTATTCTCTATGCAGGATTGCGCAGTGGAGGCAGGCAAGTAGTGGAGGTGATTTGACCCAATGATTGTTTCAAATCTATGTTGTATTGTGTGTAGCAGTGGAGTTAGTATTGTACTGTGAACTGTTACATGATTTCAATCAATATAATACAAATATAGTTTGGGGTTTTTAACGAGATGCTTTCCTCGTGAAAAAAACTGTGTTATGTGTGATTGATGCTTCTATCTTCGCATGCAATTGTTTCTGCTTCCGCAATATTGATGATTAACTGTAAATGAGATTATGTATTATGCATGCATTCCGCAATAGTGTATAATCAGGATAATCTCAGTTGAATAAGTGTCATATTATTCATGAAATTTCTACACATAAAGATTTATTTCATAAGGATAAGCTTGAATTAGGTTGCCTTGAGATTTGATTAGTTGAATGTTATCATCTCGTAACATTTCCACAACTTGTCCTCATCTCAGATTCATATTCTATCTAGTTTACATGCTCGCAAGATTGTCTCCTATATTAAAATAGAGACTCATGTAGCATTCTGTAACCAACCCTTTTTTTTCACTCGACATCACAATAAATAATCAGTTTAACCTCCTTGATATATTACAACACTTATAGGATATTGATGATGAAACTTGGACGTGTAGAGGCCTAACATAGTTTCCCATATATGCCTTTGTCAATTATTTTTTTAATACCATTTTTATGTAATTTGGGGTTTTGATTCACAATGTTTTATTTCCAACAAGTTTGATATTTCATCAATTTCAAGTAGTATAAATGTATTTCTAGAAAGTGTTCTCTTTCATCCATTACAAGTAGCATAGATGTGTGTGCTATTTCCTTTTCTGCAAATCATTTCTAGAAGTCTATTTTTCGTGTAGCATAGCTTAGTTGGAAACTTAACTTTGTCTCTGTGCACATAACCTTCATTTCAATGCTTTCCACCTCCATAAAATTTGAAAATAAGATAATATATTTCCTACTACACATACAATGTCGACCCCTCTTAAGTTTGTATGAACTCTGGGTTGATAATTAAGACTCAGATCCTTTGGAGTTGCATCATTGTTGTTGAAACAATAAGGGCCATCCATTTTTGGTGTCATTACTAGGGAGGTGTCAAAATATGTACTATATTTTTATTTATTTTATTTACTCTTTCTTTAGTTTTGTCTTCTACAAAAAAAAAAAAAAAAAATTATCATATTTTTATAAAATACAATTTTTTTTATGCCTTAAAGAATTAGGGACAAGACATGAAATACCCCACTTCCACTAGTAGCCAACCCTTTTCAACTGATTGTGAGCCTCATACCTTGTCCACAGGGACCTTTGAGTACGTTTTTGGCGTGAAAGAAAGGATGTTTGGGGAGCCCGCAAGAGGAGAAAATGCTTTACACCCCACCAATACTATGGTTGAATATAGACAACATGAATTTTTTATATTTGTCATTAGAGAAAAAAATGGATAAGCAAGAATGAAAAAAATTAACCCATCTATGCTCCCACAATTCTATGGTTTGATCATAGAGGATTCTGACACTTTTATGTCTAAGTTTTCTATTGTATTCATGACATGATTACAACAAAAATGAGCATAATTTCAAGTTGTTTCCTTAAACCAAGAAGGATGTATCCCTTTGATGGCTCATGAGCCTTGAAAGAAATAACATCACCACCTACGATCAAATGTAGCAAGATTTCAACAACAAATATCAATATTACCATAGAGCAAAGGGATACTAGAGATAAAATCTTTAAAATGATTCAAGGAAAAAAATGAGTCTCTAGAAGACTATGAAGAGAGTTCCATCTAAGTTACATAAGGGCACATAATTTCACTTTGGGACCGTACTCCTTAAAACTAGTAATATTGAGGAGAGTCAAATAATATCTCATGGAAGTCCTCAACTTGTTGGCCAATGGAGATATTTACTAGTTCACATATAATGAAATTAAACAAGTATTTAAAAGTCATTTGAGAGGCACTAGAAAAAGTGGTAGATAAAGTAATATTTCAGTAAGTACTTTTTCCTCCTTTGTGCTTACTAAGAATGAAATAGGAGGGATATTAGAAACATGAAAACCAATATATTGCACACATTTCCTATGTAGATGGATACTTTGCAAATCAATAGAGAAAAGAGGAAGCATAAAAAGTATGGCCATATTTACCCCCAAATACATTGAAGGAAACCCTATGAACAATGTACTTTGAATTTCATAGAAATCTTCCCTATATGTAAGAAAAATCATTCTATTGATAAGTGTCCATCTTTTCTAGGTTTGAAGGCTATGTACCAAAGAACATAAGAGAGCATGGAGTATTTGTGCTCTATCAACCAGAAGGACTAGAAGCTCACTACAAGAAAATTCCAAAAAGGTATGAAATTCCCTTCTCATTTCAATCATAATTATAGTATTCAATATCAACCTTAGTGCCCTCTAATCCTTCACCTTGGCCTGTGCCCATTCCTTGGCCATATCCTCAATCTATTGGTCCTCCCTTCCAATAATATTCCAATCAACCTCCTTGATCGGGTAATCCATCACAAGGATGGAGGCCTCAGGTTGTCCAACCACTGGCTCCAATTCCTCCTCCTTAGCAAAAACAGGTACCTCATATTGTTTAATTGAAATAACCCCAAGTTCCTAGTCAACCAATTTAATCCAAATCCCAATAGTAAGTATTCCTAGACAATCTACCATGGGGTGACCACTTACTAAAATTATTATGTAGAAATCCAAGAAAACAACCTTAGGTCAGGGAATGTTCTCCCAGATGTTCATCCAACTTCTCCAATTAAAGATCATGATAAATAGAAGGAGAATCATGTGCCTCAAGTAACTCACAAGAATCCCCCCTCTCCTTCATGACATCAAAGATATTTGTAGATATAACAAGCTTATTAATTTAGAATAACTTACTATAAGGCCTAGAAGGAAGAGAAGGGATACACCTACTATCAATGTCATCGGGAAACTAGTTGATGTGATGCTTTGGCGAGTAATCATCCCCAGTATCTAGATCTTGGAATGGGTATATAAATAGCCTCACAGTTCTAAACACTCATTGACCTAGGAGTTGCAATCAATTTCATGACCAAGGAAACCATGTTTAAACTTAACATCCAACAGTCCTTGAGAAAGGGGAACACTATAGTGTAGCTTGTTCATAGATCCATAGTAGCATCAGAAGGCATAATCAAACATGTAAAAATATTTATAGACTCCTGGGAGTATCCGATAAAATTCCTTGTCCTCCAGCCCAAAACCAAGTTCAATGGCTACCCATACCATGGTTAGCTACTACTGATGCATATATTAGTTGTAAGGATAGAAACATGACAATTACCAACGAGAATTCCTAAAAATTGCTTGTATTATATCCCCCAACTTAACATCTTGTTGAGGATGCTTTTCCTACATGGTTATTAGAAGAAGAAGAAGAGTATTTTGGCCTCTCATCACCCTATCTTGTGTGTTCAATAGAAGCCACCATTAGTAGAAAGTTGGTTGATGAAGATGATCTAATTGATCAATTTTTTACAAAACTAATATCCCGTTGCTATGATTAAGGGTCATCCCTACTGTAGCATATCTATTCCCGGGATAGTCAATGGGAAAAAACATTGACTATTTTTTATGATCAAGCCAACATAAAGTTGGTAGAAATCAACTACTCTAAACTATTAAAAATCAACTCCTCACTTTGAGTTGATCAAGAGGATCAACAACTCACTATCTTAAGGAAACATATTGATGCATTTGCATGGGATTACATGGATATGAAAGGAGAACATCCTTCTGTGTACACTCATCACATATACATAAAGGAACATCACAATCTTGTTCACCAGCCTCAAAGGAAAATGAATCCTACCATAGAAGATATTGTGAACGAAGAATTGCAGAAATTACTAGATGTAGGGTTAATATATCGAATTTTAGATAGCGAATGGGTAATATCCTTTTGTTATTGTTCCAAAGAAAAATGGAAAGAGGATAATCTGTATTGATTATAGGGAACTTAATAGAGCCACAAGGAACGATCATTTTCATTTCCCTTCAATGACCAAGTCCTTGATGTGCTTGCTAAGAAAAATGTCCTTCTTGGATTGGTTTAGTAGGTACAATCATATGAAAACCAGTCCTAAATACTAGGGTAAGACCACCTTCACCTTTCCTTAGGGGACTTTTTCTTACAAAGTCCTTATGTAATGACCTTGCCACTTTTGAGAGGGATGTGCTTAGCATCTTCTTTAATCTTGTACATGATTTAGTAGAAATATACATGGATGACTTCACACACTATGGAAATTATTTCTAAGATGCTCTCCTCAACCTAAGGTATTGTAAAGGTGTGGGAGATGAACATCTCCTTTAACCATGAAAAAATATTGCTTTTAATGAATTAGGTAATTGTTCTAGGGAATTGCCTATCCTAAAAAGGAATTCAAGTAGACCCTAGTAAGATAACCATCATTTAAAACCTTCATGTTCCTAAAAAAAATAGATGTTAGAATCTTCTTAGGCCTTGTAGGATACTATTGAATATTGATAAAATATTTGAGTAAAATTGCCTCTCCTTTTTTTCCTTGCTAATCAAAGATGTTGAGTTTTGTTGGACAGATCCATGCCAATAAGCATTTGAGAGTATAAAATAAAATTTAATGACAACACCTATCCTCAAAGGCATTAATTGGACCTTGCCCTTTCACATTCACACAAATGCATCAGATAGGGAAATTATATAGCTATATGTAGGCTTGAAGGTAACCTCCCTTACGCAACCTACTTCATTAACAAAAATCTGTCCAAGTTAGAATTAAACTATACTATGATTGAAAAGTAGTTCCTTATTGTTGTATATTCTTTAAATAATTGTATGCATTATACTAAGTCTTCATGCATACTAACCATGCAACAATTAACTATTTAATGAACATGCCATATGTAAATGCTCGCATAGTTAGGTGGTCATTTCTTTGTAATAGTTTGACTTAACCGATGTTGACAAACTAGGGAAAGAGAATGTTGTTGCAAATTTCTTGTCAAGATTAACCTTTTCTGAAGATCAAGAGCTAGTAGATGGTGAACTCCCATATAAGTATATTTTTTCCATCTCACTTCTTTCTCCATGGTTTGTTGATATTCTCAACTATCTAGCCACTAGCCAATTCCCTCCTCACTTGTCTTCAAAGGAAAAGAGCAAGATCATCAGAAAAAGTTCCTCCTATACTTGGATTAAGGGAAACCTATTCAAAAACTTCAAACTTATGTACTATATGCCATATCTCAATTAATAAGAACATCAAAATACATTTGGTTCACCATAAGGGTAGTAATATAAAGGAATAAATCATTTCTAGAATATAAGTTTTAAATTTCAAATTTATATATAGATTGGTCGATCATTAACCTTTCATTCAATGCATGTATTTATAGGCTACATTTGCCCAAAATTGGTTGGAAAATACACTTTGTCTAAAACATTATATATCGAAATGTAATTTGTGAAAAAACAATTAAATTTACATTTTATGTTTTTTTTGGTAGACTTTTAAGATAATAATGTTGAATCCATTGGTAAAGTAAAATCATATAGCAAAGTTTCCATATAATCGTTGTAACGTTTCCCATCACAAATTTTTTTTATTTAATTATTAATATCATTTATTTACTACATTTGATTACTTGTACGTTCTCACCCCTATACATATATTAAGTTTGTGGTTACATTGAATTTGAGGCGTTTTTAATTTCCAAGTTATGTTACTTAACTGTAATTACATGGATAATGTTGGGTCCTCGTTTAAGGTTTGTCGCACCTTCAGGCGGTAGAATATAATACTTGGATTTATTAATACCATACAGTGTTGGATATTAATCCTCATAGCATGGGCTGCCTCACCCTAAGGCGGCCAGTTGTAACACATATGCCATTTAATACTCTGTAATTTTTAAATATTAAACCTTGTTTACGAGGCTGCCTCACCCTAAGGCAGGCTGGTCAAATGGCATACGTTTATTAATTTCTCTGATATTTTCATGTGAAAACCTGGTGGACCGTCCGGTCTCACCAGGTCAGCTCGAGATCCGCATCCAGATCCACGGTGGTGATCCTCCCTCGCGATCAGAAGGTGGAGACTTTCCCGCATTTCCATCAACCTCGAAGGTATCGGTAGTGAACTCATTTGCTTGTGAATTTCTGGCAGAATTTTGGCTCTGGTGCGATTTCCTCTGCGGACTGGACTCGAAGTGGGAACCCAACTCGAGCCTGGCTCCTTGGTTGACAATGGCGATGGCTTTGCAGGTGAGAGCAGTTGCCTTACTTGATTTACTGCTCATTTAGTTGCTCATTTCCTTATGTTCTGGAGTAGTCATCAACATTTCTGATAGTTTCATTAACCTACTACATGTATTGTTGTTGCCCGCAGGTGGAAGGAACCATGCCGGTTCAGGAATGGGAAAAGCCATCGTCCTTAGGCAAGGACCCATCTCTCTTTGGTAAGTCCCTGTACCGGAATGGAAGTTAAATAGCTCGCATGGCTCTCCTCCCTTTCCGAGTGTTGGTCTTTTGATCGCCCTCTCACCTTAAGGAGGGGCAGTACTCCCTTACTGGGTTTTTACGTACTGTGCTTAATTTATGTGCCGCTAAATCCTTCCGAGTTTACTGTTCTGAAGCTCTTGGATGTAATTATACATGGTAGCGACCCGACTTCGGGCGAATTAGATTAGTTGTGGGTTATATTTGTTCCGCCGGCTATCTCTGAACATTTATTGAATCTTCCACATGTATTATTTCTGGATTCTGGGTTATGCATTTTGATTATTGGGAAGACTGTTTCGCATGTAACTTCATCGCTTCTTATATATATATATATATATATATATGCTTATTTACTGTCTCCCCATTATCATATTTTCCTCTGTTATGTTATCATAAAATCTTTGGCTCCGGAATGCAGAGGTTATGTTTAACAGCTTTGTTTAAAATCAAGAGTATGTTGTTTAAATGAATCTCATGTCATTTCTACTCACGTTGCTTTTATTTTACTGAGTCCAGTGCGCTCTTCGCTTGCAGAGGGACTTCCATTGTCTAGAATGGATAGTCGACCTTCTCAGTATTTCCCAAATCTACCAAGAGCCGGTAATTTTTAAAATGTTGTTATGGATAATGTTTAGTCAGTTTCATTAAACACAGGGTTCTAACTGTGACCACTCTGTAGATTTCAGCAGTTAAATGAACCCCAGATTCTGTATGAAATAGTCCAGATTCACGTATTTTGTGATACTATTATGGTTCTACCTGGGTTTATTATTAAAATTGTTCTTGGTCTTTACTCTTGTGGCAGGAGAATATGACCTGGCTGTCTTGCCTCTTCTGTATGGTACTTTCGTTACCCCAAAAATGCCCGACGTTCCAACGAAATCCTACGAATCTCGTTCTGGAACTTGACATAAGATTTTATTTCAAAACCCTTGTTAAAAGTTGTGGAATTCCGTTCTTGTCCCGTATTCTATTGTTCATTCGATTCGAGCCAAGGTTTTCGAAGTAAATTCTTTAATGAGACCTCAAGCCCATTAATCTTTAATGCTGTACTTGAAATTCTTTTGTTCAATTCTTGGATAACTTGCGTAGAACAATTTGTCTATTCGTCGTGAATAAATTAATTTCTTGCTATATGTTTTTTTTATCAAGTTCCAAATTATTTATGAGGTGAGAATTACTCACGGTTCTTTCTAATGTACAGCATGGGTTAATATTTATATGTAAACGGAGAATAGCTAATTAATTCATTGCCATTCCTGTTACGTTGCTTTTCTGATACATGTACCCTGTTTATGGTTTCGTTCTAGCAGAATATGCTATATTTTCAATATTATACCCCCCCAAGTACTATTTACTTTATGTTATAATGAACAGATTTATGCAATCTAACTCAATAATATTTACTGCTCATTTTTCCTTTCTGCCTTTTTTTTGAGAAAGAAAAGAAGTAGTTTAAGAAAAGAAGTAGTTTACAGGGCTTACCTGGTTCTCCGTTACTGAGCCCCTTTTCCAGAAATCAAGATTACCTATTTTCAATCTCTTATAATTTGCCTCCCATCCACAAGACTCGTTCCTCAAGAACTGAACCTCCCCTCCCTGCTACTTGCAGGACCACTGTCCGCCAACAAGTTGCTGGCACTCTGTGCCGGCTATCTGATCCTTACCAGACTTAGCCAAAATCTTTTTCTCCCTTCCCCTTGTCTGTCCTTACAGCACAGAGAACCCCTCCTCTTCCGTCCTCCTTCCCTTTTCATCTGGAAACCCCTTCCAGTTAGGGAAATACGGTTAGGGTTTAGGGAGGATTTCACAACTGTCTGACCTTCCCTTTCTTGGGAAGTTCTAACTTGAAAGTGTCATTACTTAAAACAAGAAAAACAATATAATTAAATTCCAACTATTAATTCCAGTAGTCTTTTATTTACCATAGTAAAAATTAAATATTTACATCAGTTTCGGGGCCTCACACCTTCCCCCCCTGAAATTTGGACATCGTCCTGACGTCCATTGGCTGTGAACAGCTCCGGGTGAGCCTTCCTTATGAGTTCTTCCTCCTCCCAAGTGGCCTCGTCAGGCCCAAAGTGCTTCCATTGCACTTTAACTTGGGTAATAACTCGTTTCCACAGCTGTACTTCTCTCCGGTCGAGAATTCTCAGCGGCTCGACCAAGATTTCGCCTTCCGGTTTGACTTGCAATTCACAATGTTCCAAGTCAGTTTCCTGTTACAAAAAGCTTGAAACTAATCTATTAGAACTAATCCTTACTCGTATGTCTTTCCATTGAATTACATGTTTAGGGTCATAAACATATTTTTTTAAAATAGATACATGGAAGACGTTGTGGATTCGAATGTGACTTGGCAGGGCGAGTTGGTAAGCCACGGGCCCGATTCTTGCCAAGACTTGAAATGGTCCACAATACCGGGGTGGAAATTTGGTACACCCACTCCATTGTAATGTACTCTTTCGAGCTTGAATTCTTATGTAGACGTGGTCACCAACTTGATATTCTTTATACCTTCTTTTCCGATCAGCAAAACTCTTTTGCCTTTCTTGAGCGATTTTTAAATTGGATCACACTATTTTTACCATAATCTCCATTTCTTTAAGCATTTCGGGTCCCAACCTTAGTTTGTCTTCAAGGCCACTCCAGCTTGAGGGTGTGCGACATTTCTGTCCGTATAATACTTCGAAAGGACTCATTTGTAGCGAAGCATGATATTCGTTATTATAAGAAAATTCAACTAAATGCAAATATTCTTCCCATTGTGTGGGTTGTTGCATCACATATGCGTGTAGCATGTCCTCAACCACTTGATTCACTCACTCTGTCTGCCCATCGGTCTGAGGATGGTAGGCTGTACTAAATTTCAGCTGCGTTCCTAACTCTATAAAGAGTGTCCTCCAAAAGGCTGATGTGAACTTCACGTCACGATCTGAAATTATTGTTTTTGGAAGTCCGTGTAATTTGAATACATTCTGCATAAAGATATGGGCAATTTGTACAACTCGATAGGTGGATTGTAAAGGTATGAAATGCGTTGCTTTTCTCAGCTTGTCAACCACCACCATAATAGAATCGTTATTCTTCTTTGTCCTAGGCAATCCTGTTATAAAGTCTATGGAGATGGTTTCCCATTTCCACTCTGGAATAGGTAATGGCTGCAATAGTCCTGCTGGATGTTGATGTTCTGTCTTAATTTGCTGACATTCCAAACATTGGGCCAAATACTCAGCCACATTCTTTTTCATTCCTAGCCAATAGTATTCCTTACGTATTGTTGTTATCATTTTTTGATAACCAGGATGTCCAGCATAATGGATGATATGAAATTCATCAAGAACCAATTTTTTAATAGTGATTTGATCAGGTACATATAGCCTTTTCTTGTAATATAGTATTCCAGCATTATCTACTTCATATCCTTGCTGATTTTTCTCATCTTCGAGTTGTTGTACTTGTTGTTTTATTTGCGGGTATACTACATCTTGTTCTGCTGTCTTTTTAATCATTTCCTCAAAGGAACTTTTCCAATTACTATAGGAAACTTCATATATACAGTGGACCTTCCGACTTAAGGCGTCGGCCACTCAATTCGCCTTTCCTTTTAAATGTTTAATTTCAAAATCGAAACTGCTACAGAAATCTACCCACCTTGCCTGCCTGGCGTTCAGAGTGGGTTGGCTAAAGTAGTTGGTCAAACTGTGGTGGTCGGTCATCAGCAAAAATTTCCTTCCCACAAGATAATGTCGCCACATCTTTAATGCGTGTACAACGACAGCCAATTCCAAATCATAGGCGAAGTATTTCTGTTCATGCTCCTTAAATTTTCTGGATTCATAAGCAATTACCTTACCTTCTTGCATCAACACGCCCCCCACACCTTCTTTACTCGCGTCGGTGCACACCACATAATCTTTACTAGGGTCTGTTATACTCAGGACGGGTGTCGTGGTAATTAGGTGTTTAAGTTGGTCAAAACTTTTCTGGCATTCTGGGGTCCATCTGAAAACCTTTCCCTTTTTCTGTAGAGAGGTGATAGGGTAAGCTACCCTAGAAAAACCTTCTACAAAACGTGTGTAATATCCTGCTAATCCCATAAAAAATCTAATGTCCGCCACATCCTTTGGTACACGCCATTCTAATATGGTCTTTATTTGTTTAGGGTCTACTGCAATCCCGTCCCTTGTGATTATGTGGCCCAAATATTGTATTTCTTCCTTGTAAAAGTCACACTTGCTAAACTTAGCGTACAACTGATGTTTCCGGAGAGTTAGTAACACTAATCTGAGGTGCTCCTTGAGTTCCTCCATAGTGTGGGAGTATATCAATATATCATCAATGAATATTAATACAAATTTGTCCAGATATTGATGAAATATGTTGTTCATCAAACACATAAAAGTTGCTGGTGCATTAGTTAATCCGAAGGGTAGCACCACAAATTCATAATGTCCATACCTGGTTCTGAACGCTATTTTAGGGATGTCTTCTTCCTTGATTCTAATCTAATGATAACCTGATCGTAAATTGATCTTGGAAAAGACTATTTCCCCCTTCACTTGATCGAAGAGTTCATCAATCCGAGGTAGAGGGTACTCGTTTTTAATTGTTAGTTTGTTCAGCTGACGATAGTCTATACACATACGAAGGGTTCCATCTTTCTTCTTAACGAACAGCACTGGAGCTCCCCATGGGGACACACTAGGGCGAATATAATTTTTATCCAGCAGCTCCTGTAACTGCATTTTTAATTCCGTCAACTCTGGTACGCTCATTCGATAGGGCGCTCATGATACGGGTGCTGCTCCGGGAACCAATTCAATGGTGAAGTCTATATCCCTTTTGGGCGGAAATCCGGGAATTTCCTCGGGAAATACATCAACAAATTCTTGTATGACAGGAATGTTTTCTAACAGGGTCATTTTGTCTTTTGAGTCCACATAGCCCACCTGGATGGCATAAATCTGGCACTTTTTCTTAATACACTTTGCTAGCTGGGAAGCAGTTACTGACCGAACTAACACTGGTCGCTTAACTCCTTGCAACTCTTGTTGTATTCCCAACTCATCCCTGTAGTAGATAGTGTTCGTTTTGCAATTAACAAGGGACCAGTGTTTTTCTAACCAATCCATGCCGATTAGAATGTCATGGGAACCAAGGGGAAGCACATTCAAGTTTGTTGTTATTGACTGTCCAGCTACCTTTAAGGGATAGTCACTAACTTTGACAAGTACCCGCCTTTTAGCCCCTGTAGCTAGCTATACCAGCCAGAGGTTTTTAAATTTTACAGCCTATAATTTACAGTGCTCTATCACCTTGGGACTAATGTAACTTAATGTAGCTCCTGGGTCAACTAAAATAGTTACAGAAAAATCTAAAATTTTACCTTCGAATTCTACCATAGTCGGCTGGTACTATGCTTGATGATCTTCCAGGGCAGCATTAATCCGGGGTATACTTCGTCCCATGTCCCCAACAGTCGATGCTTCTTGAATTTGAGAGATCTGTTCATTTCCCTTTCGTTGCGGACAGTTCTTAATATAATGGGGTCCGCCACAGCCCCAGCACTGTACAGGTGGTCTTGCTGTTACCTCGCTGTCCAATTTACCAGTGGGCTCATTGGTCCTGGATTCACTGGTTGGCCTTGTTCTAAGTGAATTTTTCTGGAAGTTTCTGTTGTTTGGTCCTTTTGAAAAACTTCTATTACTTCCTCCACGGCTTCCTTTACTATTTCTAGCCAATCTGTTGTTTCTTTTGTCAGTCCCCTTTTTCCCTGCGACTTCTCCTTTCAGTTTACTTTGCTGATAGCAAATTCTTGCCTTACGTATAACTTCGTCCATAGTTTTTGGATTGTCAAATTCAATCCTCTCCCTCATGTACAGGGTAAACTGCTAATAAATCTTTGTACTTTAGCCTTCTCTTCTTTGATATAAGGTACATAGCGAAGTAGTGAGGTGAAGCGAGTGATAAATTCGTCCATGGTCTCCTGCCCCAGACGCAAATCATGAAATTCTCTTGCCTTTTCATCATAAAACCATTCTGTTAAATACCTCTCTTTAAAATATTTCTGAAATTTGTCCCAGGTGACATTCTGTTCACTTACACCTTTCACTATTTTAACTTCCTCCCACCATAAGGTGGCTTTCCCCTGTAATTGAAAGATAGCTAAGCGTGCCTTGAGGTTATGATCGTATTCGTACAGCTGAAAATATTTGTTCATATTGATTAACCATGCCTCCGTTGCCTCTTCTTGTTCTCCGTCAAAATGCGGCGGCTTAATTTTGCGAAATTCACCTTGTAGCTCAATTTGATGCCTCTTTGATGTCTACTGTTCGGAAGCGTTATCAGAACGTTCTTCTTGCTCTTCATTGCCTCCTTCTGATCGTTCCAGCTCAGTATGGAGGTTTTGTTCTTCCGACCCTCTCTGTGGTTCAACACTAGGATTTGGCAATTGCTGGTTCTGTTTGTCCAATAAACTCTTTAGAATTATTTCATGTTCCATGGTTATTCTAGCATTATCCTCTCATAATCGTGCTATTTCATTCCTCAGTTCTTGTACGGATTCCAGTATTGCGTGATTTGTACTTCGTGTCTCTTCCCCAATCTGTACCCATAACTCTGGGTTTCTTCCGGGGCTTATTGTGGATCCTTGACCTACGAACCCATGGGGTCCGCTGCTTGCCCTTCTCATTTGAATAGACTCCTTTTCTCCCTAAGAACCTGGTCAGAGGAAATAATTAATCATAACAAAACAATTTTTTTTTTTATATAGATAACATGAGAACAAGTTGTTTCACTTATTTATCTTCCAGAGGCCACAGTTTTGAAACCTCTGCTCTGATACCACTTGTAACATTTCCCATCACAAATTTTTTTTATTTAATTATTAATATCATCTATTTACTACATTTGATTACTTGTACGTTCTCACCCATATACATATATTAAGTCTGTGGTTACATTGAATTCGAGGCGTTTTTAATTTCCAAGTTATGTTACTTAACTGTAATTACATGGATAATGTTGGGTCCTCGTTTAAGGTTCGTCGCACCTTCAGGTGGCCGAATATAATACTTGGATTTATTAATATCATACGGTGTTGGATATTAATCCTCATAGCATGGGCTGCCTCACCCTAAGGCGGCCAGTTGTAACACATACGCCATTTAATACTTTGCAATTTTTAAATATTAAACCTCGTTTACGAGGTTGCCTTGCCCTAAGGCGGGCTGGTCAAATGGCATACGTTTATTAATTTCTTTGATATTTTCATGTGAACACCTGGTGGACCGTCCGGTCTCACCAGGTCAGCTCGGGATCCGCATCCGGATCCACGGTGGTGATCCTCCCTCGCGATCGGACGGTGGAGACTTTCCCGCATTTCCATCAACCTCGAAGGTATCGGTAGTGAACTCATTTGCTTGTGAATTTCTGGCGGAATTTTGGCTCTGGTGCGATTTCCTATGCGGACTGGACTCGAAGTGGGAACCCAACTCGAGCCCAACTCCTTGGTTGACAATGGCGATGGCTTTGCAGGTGAGAGCAGTTACCTTACCTGATTTATTGCTCATTTAGTTGCTCGTTTCCTTATGTTCTAGAGTAGTCATTGACATTTCCGATAGTTTCATTAACCTACTGCATGTATTGTTGTTGCCCGCAGGTGGAAGGAACCTTGCCGGTTCAGGAATGGGGAAAGCCATCGTCCTCAGGCAAGGACCCATCGCTCTTTGGTAAGTCCCTGTACCAGAATGTTAGTTAAACAGCTCGCATGGCTCTCCGCCCTTTCCGAGTGCTGGTCTTTTGATCGCCCTCTCGCCTTAAGGAGGGGCGGTACTCCCTTACTGGGTTTTTTATGTACTGTGCTTAATTTATGTGCCGCTAAATCCTTTCGAGTTTACAGTTCTGAAGCTCTTGGATGTAATTATACATGGTAGCGACCCGACTTCGGGCGAATTAGATTAGCTGTGGGTTATATTTGTTCCGCCGGCTACCTCTGAACATTTATTGAATCTTCTGCATGTATTATTTCTGGATTCTGGGTTATGCATTTTGATTATTGGGAAGATTGTTTCACATGTAACTTCATCGCTTCTTATATATATATATATATATGCTTATTTACTGTCTCCCCATTATCGTATTTTCCTTCGTTATGTTATCATAAAATCTTTGGCTCCGGAATGCAGAGGTTATGTTTAACAGCTTTGTTTAAAATGAAGAGTATGTTGTTTAAATGAATATCTCGTGTCATTTCTACTCACGTTGCTTTTATTTTACTGAGTCCAGTGCACTCTTCGCTTACAGAGGGACTTCCATTGTCTAGAATGGATAGTCGACCTTCTCAATATTTCCCAAATCTGCCAAGAGCCGGTAATTTTTAAAATGTTGTTATGGATAATGTTTAGTCGGTTTCATTAAACACAGGGTTCTAACTGTGACCAATGTATAGATTTCGGCAGTTAAATGAACCCCAGATTCTGTATGAAATAGTCCAGATTCACGTATTTTGTTATACTATTATGGTTCTACCTGGGTTTATTATTAAAATTGTTCTTGGTCTTTACTCCTGTGGCAGGAGAATACGACATGGCTGTCTTACCTCTTCTGTATGGTACTTTCGTTACCCCCAAAACGCCCGACGTTCCAACGAAATCCTACGAATTTCGTTTTGGAACTTGACATAAGATTTTATTTCAAAACCCTTGTTAAAAGTTGCGGAATTCCATTTTTGTCCCATATTCTATTGTTCATTCGATTCAAGGCAAGGTTTTCGAAGTAAATTCTTTAATGAGACCTCAAGCCCATTAATCTTTAATGTTGTACTTGAAATTCTTTTGTTGAATTCTTGGATAACTTGCGTAGAACAATTTGTATGTTCATCGTGAATAAATTAATTTCTTGCTATATGTTTTTTTTGTCAAGTTCCAAATTATTTATGAGGTGAGAATTACTCATGGTTCTTTCTAATGTACAGCATGGGCTAATATTTATATGTAAACAGAGAATAGCTAATTAATTCATTGCCATTCCTGTTAAGTTGCTTTGTAGAACAATTTGTCTGTTCATCGTGAATAAATTAATTTCTTGCTATATGTTTTTTTTGTCAAGTTCCAAATTATTTATGAGGTGAGAATTACTCATGGTTCTTTCTAATGTACAGCATGGGTTAATATTTATATGTAAACAGAGAATAGCTAATTAATTCATTGCCATTCCTGTTAAGTTGCTTTTCTGATACATGTACCCTGTTTATGGTTTCATTCTAGCAGAATATGCTATATTTTCAATATTATACCCCCCCAGGTACTATTTACTTTATGTTATAATGAACAGAGTCATGCAATCTAACTCAATAATATTTACTGTTCATTTTTCCTTTCTGCCTTTTTTTTGAGAAAGAAAAGAAGTAGTTTACACGGCTTACCTGGTTCTTCGTTACTGAGCCCCTTTTCCAGAAATCAAGATCACCTGTTTTCAATCTCTTATAATTTGCCTCCCATCCACGAGACTCGTTCCTCAAGAACCGAACCTCCCCTCCGTGCTACTTGCAGGACCACTGTCCGCCAACAAGTTGCTGGCACTTTGTGCCGATTATCTGATCCTTACCAGACTTAGCCAAAATCTCTTTCTCCCTTCCCCTGTCTGTCCTTACAGCACAAAGAACCCCTCCTATTCCGTCCTCCTTCCCTTTTCATCTGAAACCCCCCTTCCAGTTAGGGAAAGACGGTTAAGGTTTAGGCAGGATTTCACAACTGTGTGGCCTTCCCTTTCTTGGGAAGTTCTAACTTGCAAGTGCCATTACTTAAAACAAAAAAAACAATATAATTAAATTCCAACTGTTAATTCCAGTAATCTTTTATTTACCATAGTAAAAATTAAATATTTACATCGGTTTCGGAGGCTCACAATCGTGCACACATATATTAATTATAAAATTGTTAATATTTTCTTTTGGTTGTAAATTCCTTTTTTCTTTATTATTCTAAGTTGGTGAGTCGCTTAACACGCCATTTGTGGATCATTCTCATTCAAACCCAAACCTACCCGAGTAACTAACTAGTATGCAAATACAGTTAAAAGAAACAATTTATGTATATACTCTTTTGAAATGAGCATGCAAGCTAATAAGGCACTTAAAGTTTACGACATGATCCCATTCATTTTAAATGAACTTTAAATTATAACATAGATCATGAAATCGATAGGTGATCAGCATACAATATCCATTAAATGACATATGCATTATTAGTATACTAGCTCCCCTGCATTCATGGTATGCCTCATTTTATCCGGTGAGGAATCATTATTTTGAGGCCTCATTCTATTCCTCTGAATCAAACCACGGGTCTGTGACAAGACCTTCCTACACACCCCTTCATTCTATTCCTCTGAATCAGGCTGATGAGTTGTCGCAAGACCCTCCTACATGCCCTTTAGGAACAGTACGTAGTTCTTGCACTAGATATGCACAGTCCGGATATGAATTAAGGAGCTTGACCTGCCAGCGTCGGAAGCTCAGACCCATCTAATTTGAATGTGGCCCAGATGGAGGAAAAGACTGATAGTTTTAACTAGATATTTTACTAGCATTACAAACAACCAATTTCTTAATGAATCTTAGAATGTGGAGATAGGCACTTTCACCATTGGATTCCTTTTTTAAGCCAATCTTACTTATTCGTTTTTGTGCAACCTAGCAGGGCATGGATGCTATCTTATTGAAGAACTACTGCAAGAAGACTCCAAAGATTGATTGATTGATTGTATGAGCGAGCTTGGATTGGGTGGGCACTCTTTATTTATCCCTCTCAGGGGCCGAACCGCTATGATAAGAATGGTTAGAGGAGATTTCTGTAAAGGGAAGAGGCATTTCAAGATGACCATCGAGGAAAGCCATCCTTGTTAAAGTTCAACCCGCGAGAAGCAAACGTTGGTTCTTTTCTTATACCAGCCTCGGTTCAACCAAATTCGGTTGATGCGGCCCAGATGGAGGAGAAGAATGCCAGTTTCAATTCATGATGGACCGGTCTTGTTGCTTTGTTTTGGTTCACTATGCAGTTTTCTGAAGAAGCATATATGCGTACCCATCCACAGGGTGTTGCCCGCATATCTCTGTTTGAAAGGTATGGGTAGGGAAGGGCCGTTGTTAGGGTATCTGCCTTTCACCCAACGGGTTGACCCCGCGTCGTGAAAGAAAGAGCTAGGGTTCCCTGTTCAGATAGAGAAATCTCATCAGTCGTCTATCTACCTAAATTCTCGGTCAATGGGGTAAACTCCTGACTGGATCATTCGCTGCTGAGGCTAGTGGAACTGGATCTACTACTCAATTTGTTGATTTTTTAGTGGTAGTGTTATTGGTTATGGCTCTGGATCCATTGGTTTTTCGACTCCAAAAGATATCTCCATACTTCACGAAAGATACCTTCACTAAAGATACCTTATGTAAGTTAAACCAAATATGTAAGTTTGTCAATTGTTTTATTGAGTTTTTTTTCATCATTCAGTAATATTTTAAATTATTTAAATCATTTTATAACTGGATTTCTCTTCCAAAATTAATAAACTTTTCATATTAAAGAACCGTAGCTACAAATTCAAAATTAGTAAACTTTTCATATTAAACAACTGTAGCTAACTAGCTACAAATCCAAAATTAGTAAACTTTTCATATTAAGCAACTGTAGCTAACTAGTTACTAGATATTTACTCATGTAAAATATTAATTTTTCTCCTCTTTCAAATTCAATTCTTACAGGTGAATGTAAACAGTTACTCATGTAAAATATTATTTTTTCTTCTCTTTCAAATTCAATTCTTACCAGTGAATATAAATATTTACCAGTGTAAAATATATATATTTTTTTCTCTTCTCTTTCGAATTCAATTTTTTCAAATTCAATTCTCACAGGTGAATATAAATATTTACTCATGTAAAATATTGTTTTTTCTTCTCTTTCAAAATCAATTCTTACAGGTAAATGTTGGTCTTCAATTTTACAAGTAGTTGATTTCTTTTTATTTCAATCTTAAGAAACAATTTATCTTTTTTATCTCCTTGCAGTTGATCCTTAGGTTTCATTTGTAAATTGAAGTAAATGTTTTTGCAAGATTGAATTATAATTACATGAGATCCTGATGTAAAATATCTACCTACTCTCTTGGCAATGAGACTAGCTATCGGAGACAGGTTGACAAAGATTACTGGTATGATATGATTGGCAATGACCTTCAGGCAATAATGTCTGGCTACCACTTGATGGGTACTTGCTCCAGGCCCAACAACAAAGGTACAACTATAACTTTCAAAGAGCCAACAACAAATGTCTTTGAAGTTGTTGAATCACCACCCAGAGTACACAACAGAGCGGCCACAAATTCCTTGTGTTCCTACTTGCACTCTACTGAACCTGTAGTAGTACCAACAGAAGTCGATTTGTGAATCACCACCCAGAGTACACAACAGAGCGGCCACGAATTCCTTGTATTCCTACATGCACTCTACTGAACCTGTAGTAGTACCAACAGAAGTCGATTTGTGACTCTATCGAGTTCCAACAGATTCCGTTGAAGCAACAACTTTGGAACTCTATCGAGTCCCAGCAGACTCCGTTGAAGCAACAATAGTACCAGTAAGAGAACAAATGTGCATCTCTGAACTCAGACTTGTAATAGTCTTCCCTTGAAACCCATGTCCATATGTTCCAGTCTCTTTCTAGAAGTATGGTCATAAGGTATCTGGTGCCCATGCTTCATTTATTTGCCAACTTCATGAATAGCCCATTTAAGGCAGGGACTCTCTGCCCTGTAACCCTCGTTTTTTTTCTAACGTGTTGTTGAAATACCCTTGCTAGGCTTATTGAAGCTATCAAGACCCAATGGCGAAGTTATACTACAGGTAATCTTTAGTCATCTACATGTCTATATGTTTTGAGTTTCCCTTGGTCTTTCCGTATAGATTGGAGCATTATGGGTCCTCTTATAGGTTTTCCGATAAATAAATTTTTGTTGAAAGTATAATTTCAACTGCGCTCCAGCGAAGAGCGACCTCAGATTCAGCGAAGAGCGACCCCAGTGACTTCAACGATGAACACTTCAGCGGTGAGCAGTTCGGCGAAATGGCATTGAGGGAGATATAAAGTTTTTTTGTTGTTTGCGATGAGGGATCGATGATATCGCATCGGCATATCGCTATTGGCGTTTCAAGTGGAGCATGACTTTTTATAAGTGAGCAATCGCCGATAACTCGGACCCGACGATGGTATTAATTTTCCTTGATAGATTATCAGGTCCATAGTATTTTCGCAATCGGGGAAACCATGGGTGCACACTTTTGGATATATGTGTGTTATGCGATGAAGTCTGGACCCGATGGATTTCCAAAGCCAGATTGAATAATGGTTGAAGTAAAAGCTTGCAAATGAATTCAACGTGAAGTAAAAGTTTCTTTACCGCTGTTTATGTCAGTAAATCAGTAAATGCGAATTTACTGAGGGTCGGTGAGTTTTGGTGAAGTTTTTAATTTTACCTGAGCGGGAGTATGGGCACAAGTAAAAGCCAGTAAGGTCATTAAATTTTTACGGAAGCATGGCAACACGGATGTAAGTAATTTCTTTTGTAAGTCATATAGATACATGTAATTTTTATTGGTTCAAGTAGGAATTGTAAAAAGAGGCACAGCAGTGGGTATGTATAGTTTTGTGTGTGCAAAGGAAAAACTCGCCACAGCGAATGCAAGAAGAATACACACAGCAGTGTGAAGTGATTGTAATATGGAGTTGTTCTGAGAATGTAATGGTGTGAGAAATACGCACAGCAGTGTGAAGTAAAGAGAAGAGCATGCAGAAGCATGAATGTAATTTTCTGAAGTTGAACTCTGTTTTTACAGCAAGAATGTAAAAGAGATTTTTACACACAGCAGTGTAAAATATCAAAAGGAGACATAGTAATTTCTTTTGAAGTTCTTGGTAAATCCCTCTGAGTGAAAGAGGATGAATTTTGTATCAGTTGTTTTGTTAATGAATATGAGTTTTATGTGTGTTGTTGAAACTCTGCAGCAAGATCTTGTGTTAAATATCCTGTGTAGTAAAACAGAGTATTATCCTCTGTTCAAGTGATTTTTTTTGTTCTGGAATTATCAGAAATTCCTACCAGAGTATCATTCTCTGTGTTGTGTTTATTTTGTTTTTGGGATTTTACCAGAAAATTCCCCAACAGTGGTATCAGAGCGTTGTTCTATGATCTTTTGTGTTTGAAATCACCATAAAATTCCAACATGGTATCAGAGTTGGCTTAGGCTCTTTGAAGGTGACAAAGAAGCTGAAAGAAGGTTTTTTGCTGAAGCAACTTCTCCAGCAGCGTGAAGACTCAGCAGAAGACTCAATCAAGAAAGGTTTCAGGTATTTCTCAGACAAGTTTCTTTTATGTGTTGCTGAAGAAGCAGTCAGTTGTTTTAAAATATACAGTCAAGAAATTGAAGCATAACTAAGGATGCAAGGAATGGCCAGCACAAGCACTGGTATGGGTATGTTTAACACCCAGCTCCCACAGTTTAATGGGAAAACTATGACTATTGGGCAATAACCATGACAGCCCTGTTTGCCTCTCAAGATTTATGGGAAATAGTTGAAGATGGTTTTGAAGAACCAACAGATAAAAATGAGTTTAATAGCTTAACTCAAGCAGAGAAAGACCAGTTGAAGAGCTATAAGAAGAAGGATGCTTTGGCCCTCTACTTCTTGTATCGAGCAGTGGATGAGAGTGTGTTTCCAAGGATAGCAGCAGCGAAGACATCCAAAGAAGCATGGAAACTCTCAAGATAGCCTCTCAAGGCATGGAGAAAGTAAAGACAGTAAAACCTCAGTTCATTGAGGAGGAAGCTTGTGATGAAAGCTTAGAGAAAACAGTGAATGATAAAAATTGTTTGTCTCGTGATGATGATGATGAGGAGATAGCTGAAATACATCCCCAAACAACAGCACCAACACAAGAGCAGCAAGCAGCACCCTTGAGGAGAAGTGAATGTGCTTCTCCAAGCACACCACAAGAAGCAACAAATGAAGGTATAAATTCTTTGTTTGCTTTATCTAGTCATGTTGATGACTCTGTTCATTTCAAAAATGCAGTTGAAGATAGGAAATGGATGGAACCCATGAATGGGAGAAAGGAATTGAAGTTCCTTGAAAATCTGTTTGAAGAATATAGAGTTCGATACGTAACTCTTGCCAAGATGGCTGAGATGGGCTTCACTGCTAACACCCTTGTGAATATGACAGAGGAAGAGATAGAAGATTTGATGAAGACCCTGGTAGTACTCTATCAGATGGATCTTCCTACAGGGAAGAGATATGAAATTACATCTGCCATAAGAGCAGAGAAGGAGGAGGTTGTTGATATTCTGACCAAACCATTGGATTAGAAAAGTCTCGAATTTTTGATGAAATGTCTGGGTATGACTGATAACCCATTAAATTAAAGGGGAGTGTTGGAATGTTATTCCAACTGCCATGTAGGGACAGCGACGACAACACAATCAATTGGGAATCCGCCATAGTGCAGCAAGAAAACAGCTCAAGAAAAACCAGCGTTTCAGAGAAACATTAAATGAAGATTTAATTTTAATGTTTTATATTTGGTCACGGGAGTATGGCTCAAAATAAAAAAAAAAAAAAATGTCATACGTTTTTTATGTATTGTGACCAATGCAGTTGCATAAAAAAAATGTTTTTCCCTTGAGTAAAAAAATGGAGTGCGTAGCCATGCATGAATTTTTTTTGTTGAGAATGTTTATTTTATGCACAGTAGTGTAGAGGTGAAGCAGCGTTGAGCTTGTGGAAGCAAAAGCCATGAAGGTATGTGTTTATAATGGCTGTCAAGTGAAGATATGCAGTGTAATGAAAAAAGAAGTGGAACGCATATGTGTTGTATATGTTTTTGGTTATGCGTTGACTTCTGTAATGTTGTGGTGAAATGCACAGCTGGTGCAAATGAGATTGGTATGAGAGGATCACACAGTAGTGCGAAAACAATTTTTTTATGAATTATATGCATTGTAATGCAAAACAAGGAGATCCGCACATCAGTGCGAAGCCAGAGCAAAAGGCAAGAGATGAAAAGTGAAATGGTTAGCAGCAGCGAATAAAAACCCAGGAGAACACAACAGTGTGACAGGAAGAAAGTCTTGTGGCAGCAAATCAGTAAACCAAAGTAAGAATTTCTCAGCTTACAGCAGTAAATGCAAAAGTTTTTAACACAGTAGCGTGTTGAGAAGAAAAAGAATTCGGAGCAGCTTGCAAATGGAGTATAAGTTTTTCACAGCAGTGTGAATTGGAATGCATAGCAGCATGGTAATTTTGTGGACCTCATGCATTGAAATGCGTAGTAGTTTTTATGTAATGTAAAGAATGGGTGTGTAAGGTTTTGTTAAAATAAAAAAAAAACGCAGCAGCGTGATGATGTTTGGTTGTTTGCTGGTGGGAAAGGAAAGGAATGCCTAGCAGCGCAAATCTCATAATTTTTGTTGGTGAAGATATGCCAGCAAGTGAAGAAAGCAGCCTGAGCAAAGTAAATGAAACCAGAAGACTTTTACAGCAGTAAAAGTAAATTTTATTTTTCACATAGCAGTGAAAAAGAGTTATGTAAATTCTGTTTTGTTGGGAGATTGAAATGCATTGAAATGCAGTGCGAATGTAATCAGGTTGTATTTAAGAAAATTTTTATTTTACACAGCAGTGTAAAATTATTTGTAAAAGAAGAAGAGTAATATTTTTGCTGTTTTGGAACTGCATCTAAAGCAGTATTTGGTTGTAATCCCTCTGTGAGAGGAAGTGAAATTTTGGTGAATCCCTCTATCAAAGAAGAAGGTGCTTTTCAGCACAGTCTTTTGGTGAATCCCTCTATTAAAGAGGAAGGTGTTTTTTTTGGCACAGTCTCTTGGTAAATCCCTCTGTCAAGAGGAAGATGCTTTTCAGCATAGACTGGTGAATCCCTCTGGTTTAGAGGAAGATGCTCTTCAGCATAATCTCTGGTGAATCCCTCTGTGTGAGGAAGACTCTTTCGTTGT